>PVKA01052349.1:0-11756 GCA_004027165.1 Ctenomys sociabilis | reverse complement strand
CCACTAGGTTTAACTAATAGTAGGATGCAACCTATAAAACTGTGAGCCAGAATAAGCCTTTCCCTCTAGAGTGTTTCGCAAGTCTCTAGTAAAAGATATCCTCTACTAACATGTTTTGTGTGCTTTTAATAGATTCATGTGACTGAAGAGGTCATAACATCTCTGCCTTTGATGTCATAGCAATGAGACTGGCTTGGGAAACTGAAGTGCCTTGGAATAATCTACTGCTCTGGAGAAAAACTGGATTCTCTTCTTCTGCAATCCATTTAGTATGTTCTGCTTTCTGCAGAAAAGAGGCAAAGAAGCAATAACAAAAGCCTGCCTCTCCCTTTGTCCCTGTCTGACTACATGTCGTTGGGTGGTGCCACTCACAGTCAGGGTGAGCGTTCCCATGATCTATACCCAGAATGATACGAAGCCAATCAGTGGACTCAGTTAGTAATCACACATCCTTTGTCCCAAAATTATGTCCCTAATCCCAGCATCACACACCCTAGATCCAGTCATCTCTGAAAATCCCACATGCAACCCCATGACGCTTTGAGGGGATATCTAGACACAATCTAAAACAAATGCTTAGACAAAAGAAAAAACAGCATCTGAGTCAGAAAGAAAAGAAAATTGGGCCAGCCAGATAGCTCAGCAGACTAAATGCCTGCTTAGGCAGAGTGCAGTGGCTGGGGTTCGATCTCCAGCACCACAGGCTACGCTGGCCCCACCCCTCGGCATGCTGAGATGTTGACTGAGACTGGGCAAGATGGTGTGCACGTGTAATCCTAACTCTTGAGAGGCTCAAAACAGGAGAATCACTACAAATCAAATCTACATAGTGAGACCTTATAGACAGTTGCAGGAATTACATAAAAAAAGAAAATTTTCTTTGCATTTTACATGATTAAATAACTGTATGTGGAAGTCCTTAAGTGTTATATCCAAAAAAGTTAGAATATTTTTACTGATGAACTCAGTAAACCTATAGGATACAAAATATATTGCCAAAAGCTTACTGTCATTTCTATGCTCTAACAATAAACTATCCAAAAAAGATATCAATAAAGTAATCTTCAATATCATGTGAAGAATTATATACACAGGATTAAATTTCATCTAGTAAATAAAAGATCTATACACTAAAAATTATAAAGCATTGATGAAAGAATAGAAATAGACAAAAATCAAATAGATATCCTCTGTTTATGAATGGGAAATTGTTATTAAACTGCTTATCGCAACCAAAGTCTTTTACAGCTTCAACACCATTCCTAACAAAATTCCAATGGAAATTTTCAGAGTAATAGAACAAAAATTCCTATGATATATGTGGAATCTGAAAAGTCGGAAAATAGCTAAAACTATTTAAAACTTAAAGAACAAAATACAAGGCATTGTATGTTTGAATAAAAAACCACAGCTACTATAGTAATGAAAGCTAGCATTTGTGAAGTGACATATAGACCAATAAAGTAGAGTAGACAACCCCAAAATAAATTCATGCCTTTATATTCAGGTGATATTTGATAAGGATATTGATAAGTTAGGACCTTCAACCTAGTTAGGACCCTCACCCCCACTCCAAGGTTCACTTCCTTTGGTCTGTGAGCCAGAGCCAAAAGCACAGAACAGCTCTGCCTGACTTTGACCAGGTTAAGATATCACAGAAACTCTTCTCCGTTGACATCAAAAATCCCCCACAGATAGGGTAGCCCTGCCAAGATTAGCTCTCCCATAGCTGTTCCAGCCTGCAAACATGCTCCCCTAAAAATTCTGTAAAGTGTCCTGTCCCCTTTTGTTTAGGGCTGACATGGCCCACAGGACAGCCAGCCTGCTGACTCCTAACTCCAGTAAATCTTCTCATGTCAGAATGCCTGGTCTGGTTGATTGTGTGGGTCGTGCCTCACAGATGCCAAGACATGCATCGGGGAGAGGACAGTCTCTTCAACAAAGGATGTTGCAACCATCATATCTGCACAGTTAGAATTCGAAAATTGGATTTATCTTATACTATGTATGAAAATTGACTCAAAATGCATTAAAGAATGATGCATATTCTTTAATATTAAATATAATACCTAAAACTATACTCATTTCTAGAAGAAAACAAGATAAAAGCACTGTAACATTGGTATTGGAAATTTTCTGGTATCATTCCCCCAAAATGCAAAGACTGACAAATAAGATAGCATCAAACTAAAACGTTTGTACACAGCAAGGAAAACAATTAACAGAGTGAAGAAACGACCTATAGAACAATAGAAAATATTTTCCAGCTGTGTATTTGATAATGGAGCTTAATCATTAACTTGATTTTCCTCAGAGCACCTAGGGAAACAGTGGTGTGTCAAGTGATCACAGATGTATGGTGCTGGTGACCATCCCTGGTCCTGAGAACCATCCCTTCTGGCACTGTTCCCCAGTTCTCTCTCCTGTGCTCCATGAGCTAAGCAGCTTTGCTCCACTTTTCTACTGTGCTGTTCCTGCCTTGCAACCAATCAACCATGAACTGCCCTCCCTTAAAACATAAGCCAAAGTAAACTCCTATTCCTTTAAATTTTGAGCACCAGATATTGTGTTTCACAGGTAGGAGGGTTGACTAATACAGAGTAATTTTTTGATTGTTTAAGGGATTCAAGTAATTCAATAGGAAAACAGTGACTTAAGTTTTTTAAATGGGCAATGGCTAAATCTAGAGTATGTGATTGATTGATTGATTGATTGGCTGATTGATAGCACAATGTTGGGATTAAGGGGATGGGTGCTACACTCACCTTAGGTCAGGTAGCCTACGTGCATAAAAGGCACAAAAACAGTCTTCTCCAGCCCTTCTCGCTTTTGCCATCTTCTGCCACCATGTATTCCTTCCCTGGGATGCCCCTCTGCCATGCCAACCCTGCCTTGGGCCTAACCAGTTATGGACTGAGACCCCTACAAACTGAACTAAGTAAACTTTTCCTCCTTTTAACGTTGTCAGGTAATTTTGTCTCAGAAATGAGAAATAAGTAATAAAGACAAACCTCAATAGGTATTTCTTCAAAGAAGTAAGAAAATGGACAACAGCTGTGTGGAAAAATTATTAAATCATTAAGCATCAGAGAAATAAAAATGAAAACCACAAACCACAATGAGATGTAGCCACTCACTCTGAGTCCCTTTCTCAATTTTTTTTTCTCTTTCTGGCAGAACTGGGAATTGAACTCAGACCCTTGTACTTTCCAGGGAAATGCTTATTTTTTTTTTGTTTTTGGTGGAACCCTTTCATATTTAAAAAGAATCCATCTCCCTGTTTGTTATTACATATATATTTCACATATATTTTATCTTTAATCTATTTATAAAATTATTTATAAAAATATTTCCATTTCTCATATAAAACAAACCATGCAAAGAGATAGACGCAGAGGAGAAAAAAGGAGGCAAGAGGATGTAAAAGATGCATTACGTGTACCAGTTTCCCATGATGAACATAATCATTATGTGTTGCAAACATGCACCAATACAAATTTTTAAAAGTAGCTTTACACTCATTAGAATAGTTATCATACAAAAGGTGAGTGCTGGAGAGGATCCCATCCTGTACTCAGGTGACAGGAATGTGAGCTGGTGTGTACCCATTACAACAGACAGAAGGAAGGATCTTCCACAAGAGACTGCACATTCCCACTGTCTCTTCTTACTGTATGACTGGAGGTCCACCTAGTGGATGTTCTGCTACTTCGCTCACTGCTGAGGCAAAATACCTGACGCTCAGAGTTAAAGGGAACCAGGAATGAAATTGGTGTGTTGAAAGAGACATCTGCATTCCTTTATTCTTTGCATTATTTTTTGTAAGACCCAAGATATGAACACATGCACAGCATCTGTCAATGGATGAATAGATAAAGAAAATACAGGTCATGCACAAGTGTGCACATGCTCATGTGCACGTGTACACACACACACTCACACACAGAAATTCTATTCATCCTTACAGACCTTGAAACAATGCCATTTGCAAAAACAAATGGATGAGTATGGAAGGCATTATGCTGAATGAAATAAGCCAGACTCAAGAAAGGAAGCACCACATGATCGCAGCTCCATGTGGAATCTAAACCAGTCTCAGGGCCAGGGGATGACTCAGTGGAAGAAGTGCTTCCCTGGCAGGCACAAGGGCCTGAGTTCAATCCCCAGTTCAGCCAATAAACAAATATAGATAAATAAATAAATAACCAGTCTCAGTAGGCTACAAGGCTGATGCGGAATGGTTGCCAGGGGTAAGACAAACAGCAAAGTTGTTCAAAGAACACAGTTTTAGTTATCCACAATGAACTGTACAGGAGAACTGATATATAGCACAGTGACCGTAGTTAATACTGAATAATACTGTTTTCTACATTTGAAATTTGTTAATAGAGTAAATTTTACAAGTGTGTATTGCAAATAAAAGACTGTAAGTATATCCGGTCATAGAGTATTAGTTTCATTTGATCATTGTGCCTCAATGATACACATATCAATATTTAACATGCACACCTTAAAAGTATACCATTGTACTAGTCAATGTGTCTTTTTTTTTTGTATTTTAATGCAAGGTTTATAGGATCTACAGGGTCTCACTATGTAGATCGGAACTGTAGTGTTCTGCCTTCACTAGACTCATATTCTCCTACCTTAGTGAAGAGGTGTTACAGGTGTCTGTGCAAACCCTGTGCTGGCGCGCGGACGCATACAATGAGAGATACGGAAGAAAGCTAGCGTGCCGTGCAAGGCCGTGCGAAGCGCTGAAGGGCCTTCACAGGGTGCTTTCCCCGGCTTCTCTTTGGCTGGCTGAATGACTGTCGTTCTGCATCCATCGTTCTGAGGCAGTGACGAGGTGCTGAGGGCTGCGTTGTGATTCGTGGAACTGTCAGAGCTCCTGAGTGTTTAGACACCGCAACAGCGAACCACATGCACAAAGGGCTGCTTTCGAGGATCGTGCGATTGCTCCGTTCTAGGACTCTCCCCAGGTGCAAGGAAATGAGTCAATGGGGAGGTAACATGAACACACCTTGCCTCTGCTCACCTGGCCATCTCTTTCGTGTTGCTTAGCTACAATTGGAGCACCCAAGGAAGAGTTTGATGCTTAGGATGAAATCTCTCTTCTTTATCTTGCTTTAAATAATCAAACACAACACAGAAAAGGCATAACCGTTGGAAATCGAGTTACTCCGTCCAAATTCTGATGGTGGTAAGAATAAAGCCTGCTAACTGGAATCTAGAGGATGAAGACTTAGGATAAATATACTGCCTCATTTTCTTGCTTATTGTGATGTTTTCAATAAAAGTATTTGTCTTGCTATTAGCAGGCTTCTGGATGCTTCAGCTGAGATTTTAAGGAAATCCATTGCGGTCGAGGTGTGCATGCCTGCCTATAGTCTCAAGCTTTTGCCTTCTGCCACATTAGAAAGGTTTACCCAGCCTGATCTCAGACATTAACTGCACCCCAGTAATTCTTTCTTAAAACTGTGTCTAAGAGGCAGGATATGAAGGTACATGCCTGTAATCCCAGCACCTGGGAGACTGAAGGAGGAAGATAGCCCTGAGTTGGACTACCTAACTGGACTACCCTAAGAGTTCAAAATCAGCTTGAACTACACAGACACTCTGTCTTAAAAAACAAAAATGAAAAACAAAATAAAACAGAAAATAATGTCTTGGAGAATTATGGCATTTGACATTTGAGATGTATATCTCTAGAGGCATTTTCATATTCTGATGAGCTCTAAAACAGAATACAAAATGGTAATAATCATAATATGTGCACCTTTAATATCCTATGTCTACAAAAAGAGCTAACGTTTACTTTGGTCCCCTTTTCTGAAGCTAGTATGGTTTCCTGTGGTGTCATTCTGTTTGGGTGGGGTCCACAGCTCTTCCTAATAGCACCTCAGTTTCCTTTGGAGGGAGCAACTCCAGGTGTCTGTCATGAGAGAAACACAACCAGAAGTAACTGGCTTCCTTTTTCCCTACACTTTGTCTCTATATGGACGAATGCAACATACCTCCTGGGGATTTGCAACTTGGTCAAGTGAATGGTAGAAGCTGAAAGCTGGAATTACTCTTTCCCTCTGGTAAGGGTTGGGCTGTGCATGTTGACAGATGGTTGTTTCCTTTCCCATCTTCCAGTGTGTACATGTGCAAGTCCCTTGGTTTGTCTCTTTGCTTCTTCCTCTGGCTTAAACTATTTTAGTTTCTTATCCCTTCTGTGAGACTTCACACATGAGAACGTACTCCCACAGCTCAAGGTCTTTCCTCATAAACAAATTCCTTTTATTCAAGTCAGAATTAACTTATAGTGTTTTGTTTTTCTTTTGCTTCATTTTTATAGCAATGTATTCTAGTGAATTCTTGGGGAATGATTTGATATCTTAAAGAAGAATGATAACCAAATCCTAGGACATGTATTTGACACAATGGTCAAAAATTAAAATTCACAGGTTAGTTTGAATTTTGAATTTGAATTTAGTAATGAATGTATTATATGACTGTTGTTATGAAATTCTAAAAGTTCATTTAGCGTCTTAGGATGCAACCGTATTTTCTTTGAAACTTTTATCTGTATATAAATTATTTTTAACATCTGCCTTACTTTCAAACCAATAAATCTACATTGGAAATACAGAGGGGGCCCCACCAGAATAAGACCAGACACGATTAGGCTTCCTCACACCCTACATTCTTGGTGAACTGAGTTTTGATTTCAATTTTAAGAAAGATTTTTGGAAATTCCTTAGCCTTTTGTGAAACCCATTTATGCCCAAAGTAATTCTGTTATTTTCTTCATGTGTTCTCCAAAGTGGTTTAAGATTAACCTGTTCAACTGAACACTAGTGCCAAGACTTCTGTGGGGAGACATATGAACACTTGCATTATTAGAAGATTGGTCAGACTGTTAGAAAATTTTCTAAAATCACTTTTCAATAAAATTAAAATTCACAAAATTAATGACTTCAAAATGTCCTACTTATATTTGTGTTGTTTTGAAATAAAAGAAACTAATACCTAGTCATGATAAAAAAAAATGCACAATGCATTTCTGGTTTAGGATGGACAGCCTATGTGTGAACAACAAATTTAGCTTCTATAACTCAGGTGAACACAATCCATCAGTAGATATGACTTAATCCTTCAAATTACATCGCTATGATTTTGTCTTCACACCTTGTTCTCTTGGGGCTTTTCTTTCTCTACTGATGAATAAAAAATTGATGGTACTGCCCCAGCCCTCACATCTCTCATCTATATCGTTTGGATGAGAGTAATATGCGCATATGCCACAGCGTTAAGAAAAAATTCCAGGGACGCACTCCTATTCAGTTGGATAAAAATCGTGTGTAAATCCTATGCCCAAGTCTGAATCAAATACCTTACCCAGAGGAATGAGATAGACTGCTTGGCCAAGCCTACATCAATAGCTCAACCCCTGCAGAAATGGTAAGAGGGCGTGGCCTCTCTCGGCGTATTTAAATGGCCCCAAGAAGTTGAAGTCAACTGGAAAGGAAAAGAGAAGAAAAGAAGCTTCACAGGCAAGGGCCAGCTAGAAAACTCAGCGGTTGCTTATCTACAAGGCAGGGATCAGGGTTCGATCCCTGGCGGGCCCTGCAGGCTCCACTCCTGGGGCACACTGAGACAGCGATTAAGACTGGGAGTGATGGTGCACTTCTATAATCCTAGCACTTGGGAGGCTGAATCAGGAGGTTCACTACGAGTCTGATCTACATAATGAGACCCTGTAGACTCTGCCCTCAATTCATAAAATAAATAAATTAATTAAAAATAGGAGCTTCACAGGCAACCACCCGTATCCCATCATTCTCCCTTATGACTTCTAAGGGAACAAAAGGACACCGGGATGCTTCAGATAAGCTTTGTCTGTCCTATCTGTCACTTTCTCCACAAAAATATGTAATTTGCATTAGAATACAAAAATGATATAATTATTTTTACTATTCCCAGGACACTTTTGTCAATATCAAAACCCTACTTAGAGTTATGAATCATTCAACTCAAATCTTTCTTGTCCCTCTTTTTCTGTTTCACTTTGTTTTTATCTTTGCTAAACCACATTTGTACATGAATCCTATCTGGATTGGGAATATTCTAGTTTGAAAAGCCTGAAATGAAAATCAAATTTTGTCATCTGATTAGGATAACTAGTAAAGTTACTTCAAGGTACGAGCTGAAATTTTGATATTTTTCAATCACTCTCTGCTACTCACCTTCGAAGATATGGCACTTTTAGAGCATCTTTAAATTCCTTTTCACTATGTGATACTGAATTTATAGGTAAAGGTATTTTTTCCCCACTCAAAGCTACATAATATTGACTTGAATGAGTTATGCCTTCAAGAGTAAAGCATTGTCTAGAGAGATTAGCTGGTATTTAACTCGATTATCCTAGATTTTTCCCTCAGTGTATCATACATCTGATCTTGTGTGTGCCTCAGAGATATTGGAACCTGCTATAGTGATCCATACTAACTGAGCTCATGTAATGTACTAATCACTAATGTACTAATCAAAACTCCAATTAATTCTATAATATGAAAATATTATTGGCCAAGCAGGCCAAATACTTTCATCTTCTAAACACTATCTCCCAGGAAGCAAGCTGTAGGATGAGCCAAATTGCTATGTAACTGTTGCCTCTTACAAGCAGAAGTGGAACTGCATGGCTAGTTTTACACTTAAGTGGCATCAGACCACAGGGCTGCAGATTCCCATCCTTCTCACCATTTTGAGAGAACAGGGCTCAGGCAGGCTCCCTGTGCTTGCCATAGTGGCTTTGCTAACTGCCTTGTGGCTGACTGGTTTATTTCCCCCATAACTCACTTTTCTTTTAAACAGCCATCTTCCATCAGACTTCTTGGCCCAGGACTCCATGTACGTGAAGATGTTTGTATGTTTGTCCCTTTTGTATGAAGGGCAATCTATTTAGGGAGAATCTCAGTGTTTTTCCTATGTATCATGGAAACAGATTTTATTATTAATATTTTCGGCTTAACTCATTAAAGGATAGTAACTGGTTAATGCCTTTTGCTGATGCAATAAATCTTTCTTAAATATAGGTGAGGTAAAATGTATGACTCTTAGAGGTTAAAAAAAAGAAGGCTGTAATTTGCTCAGGGACAAACATTAAATGAATTGCACAAGGAAGATTAGGTACCATGTCTTTGTGATTCCGACATGTGGCACCATGTGTCAGCTAAGAGGATTATCAAAATGAGATTAGTGGTTCCAGAAAGACCGGGGTTAGAAACAAAAAAAAGAGATTGGTTCTCTCACTATTTGTAAAATTAGTGAGATATAAAAGTTTTAATAGTTTTGCCTATAATCCCAGCACTAAAAGACTAAGGCAAGAGGAACGCGATGAGTTGGAGCACAGCTGGGCTTAAAATGAGTCTAAAGCCAGCCTGAACTACAGTGAAACATTGTCTCAAAAAGAAAAAAGGACCCCTGAGAGAGTTCAGTAGACTGGGATTCCATCCCTGGTACCACATACCACACCAGCCCTGCACTGAGCAGGCTGAGCTGCCCACCGAGTCTGGGCACAGTGGTGCATGCGTGTAATCCCAGCCCTGGGGAGGCTGAGAACAGCAGGATCACTACAAGTGTGAGCTCTGTAGTGAGACCCTATACCAAATACATAAAAAAGGTTTAGTAGTTTTAAGTTGTTAATTATGGCCTGACCAAACAGGTCAGCTGGTTAAAGCAACTGTTTAGGCATATGCAGCAGCTGGGGTTCGATCCTCAGCCTGCCCCTGGGGTGTCCTGAGATGGCAGTTGAGTCTGGGCATAGTGGGGTACACCTATAATCCCAGGTCTTGGGGGAGGCTGAACACAGGAGGATCACTGTGAATCCACCCTATGTAGTGAGACCCTGTAGACCTTACTAAAATACAAAATAAATAAATAAATACAAAATTTGTAATTATGTCAATTTTTATTGAACGATATTGTATTAATTTACTATGACACATATTTCATTTGTGCCCTATATATATATATTTTTTTTTATACAAAACAGCACACACATACTATCTTTTTCACACTCATAATATTAAAACATCTTTTTTTTTCAGAACCAGGTATTGAACTCAAGCCCTTGTGCTTGCCAGTCAAGCGCCTACTCTGCTGAGCTATCTCCCTGGCCCCTAGAACATCTTAAAGTAAAGCGATGGAGATAAAATAGGTGAAACATATATGATTATTCAGCTATGGTAATTTTTTATACAAAACAGCACATACATACTATCTTTTTCACACTCATAATATTAAAACATCTTTTTTTTTCAGAACCAGGTATTGAACTCAGGCCCTTGTGCTTGCCAGTCAAGCGCCTACTCTGCTGAGCTATCTCCCTGGCCCCTAGAATACCTTAAAATAAAGCGATGGAGATAAAATAGGTGAAACATATATGAATATTCAGCTATGGTAATGGAGTAGCAATGAAGGATTGTGGTGTCTCATATAAGTGAAACAAAGAAAACCACTGTGAATTCCCCCAAACGTACTGTGCAGAGGCTGGTTTAGACCACAGAGTAGAAGAGCAAAACCAGGGGTGGGACTAGAATTCTCCATGACTGAGGAGCAGAGAAGAGAATCCAGAGAGCTCCAGACAGGTAAGTAGCATCTAGAGATAATGAAATACTACTTGGTTATGAAGAAGGACACATTTGAGACATTTGTAGGAAAGTACATGTGAATAATCTGACACCTATGCTTAAATACCTTATGGTATCTCTTATTTCAGTAAGACAAAATACAAAGAACAGTAAAGCCTGGATAGGAAGAGACAGGGGATGGATCTCTTGCACATCAGAAGGGTCCAAGGGAACAATGGTGAGGGACGAAGGGAAGGGGAAGGGACCTAATTAGAATGAAGGTATGCCGTGTAGAGAAACCTGAGAACTTCAGTGACTGTAAAATCCATATGCCATAAACATGAGTAAGATTAATAATATCTATAAGAATACTATCAGTATCAATAAAAGTAGGGAATTGGAAATTAGAGGAAGAAGGAGGGAGGGAGAGGAAAAAGGATTTAAAACAAGAAAAAAAAAAAAAAACCTATACTATGCACACATATCCACTCCCCAAGATGACTATAAATTACATGGCCTGCAAATGCTTACTAATAAAAACCTTAAGTGGAGAAAACAGAATAGAGTATAAGAAGAGAAGGAGAAAAGAGGGCAAACAGGGGCAGGGTCAGCGACTGGGAGACCTCTGGAGAGAGTGGAAGAGACAGTAGTGCTGTGGTGGCTTTGATCCTCTGCTGAGGAGAAATAAGCAACAGAAAGCAGTAAAGCGGTTTTGAGAGAGGTCTGAGACTCATTTTGCAACCAGGCAGAGCACAATGATTTTAAAACCAAAACTATCTGAAAGAGCCCTCACAGTGACTTGCATTACTAGTGAAGTTCAGTTACTCTTAGACTACAGGCAGCTTGTGTCGGCCCTAACAAAGCTCAAAATCTACATGGTCACAAATAATGGCTGACCAAAACAAATTTTATGGCAATTTATGACAACATAACAAAAAGCAGTACCTACCAATGTGAAGTTCAAAATATGTAGAAGTCAATTAAAAACTTCCTGACATAAAAAGATGCAAGAAAATTTGGGCATAACTCTGCATCAGTCAGGTAATGGCTGTGTACACCACACCTACAGTACTGCTGGAACTGTGGAGCCGGAGCCAAAAACACCACAGGTATCCAAGATCTCTTTCTCTGGGCCTC
>PVKA01052348.1:0-11757 GCA_004027165.1 Ctenomys sociabilis | reverse complement strand
ATTCCTCATTATAAAGGAAATGAGGCTGATGTTGGCTCATTTCAGACAAAGTTAATTTTTTACATACTTTACAGTCAGTTGTTATTTGGTTAGAAATATGTTATTCTATTTCGTGTGTGTGTGTGTGTGTGTGTGTGTGTGTGTGTGTGTGTGTGTGTGTGTTTATAGTACTGGGGATTGAATCCAGGTCCTTTGAAGTGAGCTAAAACTTTAGTCTTGTAAATTTTTGCTTTTAGTACATATTTGTAGTACATAATAATTACATTCTTCATGGGAATTTGGTAAATGTATATGACACATGTGAATTATTTTTATACCTCCTCTTTCACTCTCTTGCCCTCCCTTCATCTCTTGATCTCTTTTCCATTTGAAAAAATCTATCTCCTTCTTTCCTATTACCCGTCTTTTATTTGCTCTTTATTTTTACTTTTTATTTGCTCTTTATTTTTACTTTTTATTTCTCATGTAAGTGGAAATATTCAATACTTAAGCATGTATATCTTATTTATTTCCCTTAATATTTATGGTGTCAGGTTCATCCATTTCCCTACAAATGACTCAGATTCATACTTCTTTATAGCAGAGTAGTACTCCATTGTATAAAATGCCACATTTTCTTTATCTATTCATCTACTGACAGCCATATAGGCTGCTTCCAGCATTTAACTGCTATGAGTTATATGCTATCAGAAATGTGGGTATGCACTTAACATTACAATGTGATGTCTTTAGCTATTTTGAGTAGATACCTAGAAGGGCAACAGCTGGATAAAATATAACTTCTACTTTTAGCTTTCAGGGAAAAATCTATAGTGATTTCTTTTTTTTTTTTTTTTCATGGAACATGTATTATTTTATTATTTTATTTTATTGAAGTACAAGCATCAATGAGATAGTCTTAAGACACCTTAACAGGACAGATTCAATAAATTAATATACTGCAAACTATTTTCATAATGTTTTGGTATCATACAAGCTGCATACATGATATAGTGATTTCTGTAGTGATTGTATTAATTCACATCCCCCACTAACAACGTAGAAGTGTTCCTTTGTTTGGCAGCCCTGCCAAAATTTGTTGTCATTTGCTGTTTCTATGATACCCATTCTTTCTGGGTTAAGATGGAATCCCAGTATTGTTTTAGTTTGCATTTCACTAATGGCCAGAGATGTTGAACATCTTTTTCATGTATTCATTGGCTATTTGTACTTCTTCTGACAAATGTCTGTTAATTTGCTAGCCCATTTTTAATTGAGTCTTTTATTTTGGTGGGGGTCTAATTATTTATTTTTAGTTAGTCCCCTATGTGAATAGTAGGTGGCAAAAACTTTCCCATTCTTTAGGATGTGTTTTTACTCTGTAGGTTGTTTCATTAGCTGTGCAAAAGAGTTTTATTTCAATATGATCACATACATTAATTTTGATGTTATTTCTTGTGTTATTTATGTTCTGTTTAGAATGTTCTTGGTTATATCTTCAAGTGTTTTATTTTAATATTTTCTTTCTCTCTCTCTCTCTCCTTCTCTCTCTCTCTCTCTCTCTCTCTCTCTTTTCTCTGTCTTTCCTTTTTTTCTTTCTTTTGAGGGACCAGGGATCTTAACTGCTTGTCAGACAGGTGCTTATGCCATTAAGCTATCTCCCTGGCCCATTTTCTTTTATTTTCCAACAGTTTGTTTTTCATGTAACATTTAGAGTTTAGATCAGCTGTGCTTTTAGTTTAGAACATGGTGAGAGATATGAGCCTATAGTCAATCTTCTACATATAGATAGCCAGTTTTCCCAGAACCATTTGCTAAAGAGGCTATGTTCATTTCAGTGTATATTTCTTTCTCTTTGTCAAAGGTCAGATAACTAAACATACATTGTTTCTTTATACTCTATTATGTTCCGTTGTTCTACAGGTCTTATTTTGTACATGTGTACTAGTACCATGCTGTATTTATCACTGTAACTTTGTACTATAACTTTATTTTTTTTTTTAGCTTTCTGCAAAGCTTTATTACAGAGGGGCCCAGTCCTTCTTGGCAGCTGCCTTCCTCATGGCAGCCAGCAGTTTGCTCAGCTCCTTGTGCTTCCTCTTGGCACAAATGTGTACACCCACCCTTTTCTTGATGAACTTGGGGGCACATTTGGCCTTGGAGACTTTGAGCAGCTCCGTGGTGTTGTGCTCATATGGGATGAAGCCACACACCTCCTGGATCATGTCTGCCACAAACTTGGTATGTTTTGGTGAGGCATCCATGACAGTGGCTGTGCCTTAGCTTGCTCACATTCTTAATCACCTTGTGGGCCTTGTTAAGGCAGACAGCCATGGGATAGCATATGGCCATGGCTGGGGAAAGTGGAGAGGAAGAGCTGTAAAATGAATTTAGGCTCAGTATCTGCAACCTGGAACCCCACACTCCGACTTCCTTGGGTTCACCCATTGCACCCAGGTATTCCCTAACCCACACAGTGAGGCTGGGACCCTGTATGGAATCAGATTCCAGTCTATAACTTAAATCCATGGGGCCAGGGAGATAGCTCAGTAGAATATCAGGAGATAGCCTGAGTTCAATCCCTGCTACCACCAAAAAAATAAAAATAAAAATAAATTAAATCCAGTTTGTTTTTGTTGTCTTGATTTACTTTTGGTATTGAGTATATTCTGTTTCCATATGAATTTTATGATTGTTTTCTTTATTTCTGTGGGGAATTCTCTAGATATGTTGTTTGGGATTGTATCAATCTATATACTAGTTTTCAAAGTATGGTCATTTTGAGGCAGACTGTGTTGGGTTGCCGCTGCCGCCATCCTGCCACTCCCCTGGGTCTCAGTGATACTTGGTGATACTCCAGAAAGGGAAGGAAGCCACTTTGGGAGCACATTGGAGCCAGTTTAATTCAACATTACCACCAGTTATTTGATAACAACAGAACCCAACCAAACACAATTTACATTGATGCATTATGCTTTATGTGGGAAGAAGAGCAGTTCCAGGGAAAGCTTCCATTGTGAAGAAGTTTAGCATTCTGTTCCAGAATTTTCAGCACAGCATCACAACACATGACCATCACCCTATACCAGATAGCTGCATCAGTATGCTTGTGGGCCAGCTCAAGGCTGATGAAGACCCCATCATGGAGATCCACCAAATGTCTCTATTAAAGAACATCAATGATGCTTGGGTTTGCACCAAAGATATATTCAGGCTTGCCCTACACAGCTTCAGCTGACCTCCTCCCAAACAGGCGATTACGCTGTTTTCTTCTCCCTCTTCTTTCTGTTGCTATCACATTCCTCCTGATGCTCCAAATATCATAGACAAGCAAGCAGGGCTGTGGTGGAAGTAAGTGCGGTGCACTGCTGCTGCCACATTGTTGTGCATGATGTTTGGGCTTGAGACTGGTTGCATCTGACAGAAGTTTGTGTTGTACCAGCGTGTGATATGGAAAGACATAAGTAATGCTAAAGATTGTCCTATTTATTTTTTTAATCTACTGACAATTTGCTCTAGCACCCCAGAGAATTTTTTTTTTGTCTTTTTGAGACAGGGTCTCACTAGGCAGTTCAGGCTGGCCTTCAGCTCACTTTGTAGCTCAGGTTGGACTCGAACTCACAACAATCCTCCTGCCTCAGCCTCCCGAGTGCTGGGATTACAGGCATGCACCACCACGCCCGGCTAACCCAGAGAATTAAAGGAGAACACAGCTGCCTCACACTTTAAATATTTATTTATTCAGATGTTTCAATGCCCCATGATACAGTAAAGGCAAAACATTTTCTTCAACCACAAAAACAAAATATGGTCATTTTGAAAATATTATTTCACCTACACAAGGAAAATGTATATATTTTCTGTTTCTGATACCCTCTTTGATTTCCTTTTTCAGAGATTTATACTGCTCCTTTTAGAGATGGTTAAATTTCTTTATTACTAAGTATTTAATTTTCTGTGAATGTGTTTTAATAGTATAGATTTCTTAATTATTTATTAGTTTGTTCCATATTGGCCTACAGAAATGCTTTTGATTTTACATCCTGTTACATTGAAGAATTTATTCACTAGTTCTAGGCATCTTTGGGGGAACTTTACAGATTTGTATGTAAAAGATCCCTTATCTACAGAATAGTATTCCTTCTTGGTTTGCTACATGCATTTCTTTTATTTTGCTCTCTTGTCTCCTTTTATCTACCGAAAGCATCATATCATAGTGATATAAGTGTACCTATGTTTATAGCAGCACAATTTGTGATAGCCAATCTTGGAAACAACCAAGATGTCCGTCACATGAGGAATAGTTGAAAAAGATGTGGTATTTCTATGTAATGGAGAATTAGTCAGCTATTAAGAATGATAAGCTTGAAGCATTTATATTAAAGTGGATGGCAGTGGAACATATGATTGTAAGCGAAATAAACCAGACACACATGTGCAAATATCCTATAATCTCCCTAGTATAAGAAGTCAAAAGAAGAATTACAAATAGAAATGTAGAACAACAACTAAAAACAATTGAGTCAGATAGGGCAAGGTGAATGGCATATCCTGAAGGGTACTAATCAGATTTTCTTCTGGATGGTTAAGAACCTAAGTTCATAGATCAAAATTGGAGAAATACAAGACCCGCAAGGCCAGCCTACATTTTTGCCCTAGCCTTTCAAGGTCAGTGAAGACTCAGGACATAGGAGAACCTGTACTGTAACATCATGAAACTCAGTTGAGCCCCAAATTTTCTGAACAAGGAGATTATGGAGCCACAGAGCAAGGAGGTCAATGATCTATAGTGTGCCTGCAGAGAGTCACATGGAAAGAAAACTTTCTCTCACACTCTCACAGAGAGCAAACTGGTCAAGCAGTGGACGTGACCCATCCATATGGATGACACAGACAAAGGATCTACAAAGTAAGGTACAGGATTACAAGATAAACTGTGAGGGGACTTCACTGACCTCATCAGAAACAAAACTTACATGTTTTGGTATATAGGTCTTGCTCCATCTCGGTCTTAACCATCTACCAGAAAAGTATAAAAATGTGGTATATAACATGGGGCCATAGTAATAAGTTGAGCTGTAAATGGCTACAGTTAACAACTTCTTCAGATAACTCACTATTTTTGTGGAATGCTGGACTGTGTTGGATTGTGTCCCCGAGTTCAGTCACCTAAATTGGTTGAATGACAATGGAGTGTCCATCTTTGACAGGTCTAGACAAAAAAGGGGTATAGAAAGGAAGAATAATGATGCATATGTATGGACAGTACAGTTAGGATAAATATGCCATGCTTCTGCATAATTCTATGAGAAGCAAGATTTGCACTAATAGTGGTTGGACAAGATATTATGTAGGCTTCTAGTACTATGGACAACTACTAGGAAAATTACAAGGTAGAAAGTATTAATTATTGAAATTTTTATATAATTCAGGTATAAAAATTAAGATAAGTAAACAGCTACACTCTCTTAATTCACTGATTAGAGACATGTGCTATAATAATGTCTGTAAGTATAATATCATGTATGCACTTTGTACGATACCAAAACATTATGAAAACCATTTGCAATGTTTTAATTTATCGAATCTGTCCTTTTAATGTGTCTTGAAACTGTCTCATTGCTATTTGTACTTCAATAAATTAATTAAAGTAAAATAATAGAAAACACTGTTATAGTTATGTTCTCTCTTCATTCATATTGTCCTTTTTCTTTTGATAAATCTTGCCATAATTGTGTATTTTATTATTTTTCTAAAGAATGGTGCTGTTTTATAACATTGACTTTTACTTTATTAGTTTCCAGTCTTATTTCTGTCCTTCTTTCTACTTTTGGGGGCTATTATTGGGTTTTTATAACATAAGACACAAAGTTATCATAACTTTTTAATCTTGTTTCTCCTTATTTAGATATTTAAGGCTACATATTTCCTCTCAACAAACACAATGTTGTTTTTTCTTCTTGGTGAAACCAGGGATTGAACTCAGACCCTTGAGCTTTCCAGAGAAGTGCTTATTCTACTGAGGCATCTCCCCTCCCACATTTTTTTAACACCAATTTTTTATGTCCTAGAATATTTTGTGTATTTATTTTGAGAGACATAATAAGGTTTATAGGCAGAATTTTATTTATTTATTTTAAATATATTTGGTTGTTTCAGGGTCTCACTACAGAACTTGGATTCAAAGTGAGCCTCTTGCTTTCAGCTTCCTCAGTGCTCAATAGTCAAATGCCACCACACTCAGACTCTGTGGCAGGCTTGCCCCACTCTGGGGTGGGGCTGGCAGGTCATATAGTGCCCAGGATTGAATCCTGGTCCTCGTGCTTGCCTAAGCTTGCCTAAGCAGGCACTTTAGTCTGCTGAGCTATCTTGCCAGCCCTGTAGACAGAATTTTTAAAATGTGCATTCAGAGAGTATAGATCCTGAAAAGAGTGAATGTTGTACACGTTTGATTATACACTTTAGTGTTTACATTGCACAAGGTTCTGGGATCTTTAAGTTTCCCTTGAGGGTTTAGCCATAGTCCTAAGTGACTGACCTGCTTGCTTTGAAATCTGGCTATACTGGACAATCTTCCAGCTTGCTAAGTCTGATTCAGTGTTGGCACCATTATGAGGGACTTATTAAATGAGGCAGATCAGCTTATTAAAGTAAATCCCAGATAAAGTTACCAGTATTATGCCTCTTTATTGAATATGAAATAAAGAAATTTAACTTTTTCATTCAAAAAATATTTCAGGATATCCCTGGAAAATGGGTATCCACAAACTTCTAAGACCCTGATTTTCATGAGTATTATCTCATACCTACTAAGAAGTTTCTATATTCTGCTCATCATATCCCACCAACCTGATGTTATCAATAATGGAGACTACTGTGACACTCTATGACATAATCAAGGTCTTAGTGCACTAAACTATTACAGAAAAGCAATGTGTTTCTGGTATAAAATATTGAATATATAGAAGTCAGTCCTGTCAGGTTAATGAACATTTTGGAGTCTTTTGGCCCAGGAATGAAAGCTATTTTCCAGGTAAAATAATTGAATACCACATACTGAGGACTGTATTTATTTGTTCAAATCTCTAAAAGACTGCAGCTAGAATAGCATCTGAGTTTCTCGCTGATTACATTAAAGATAACACGTTGTCAAACTCTAAGACACAATTCTTCATGAAGGGTAAACATGCTGCTTAAATGAGATGGGATAGCTAGCAATCACAATTTCTAACTTGTGTGTTTCCAGGAATACCATATTAATTCTAGTGTTCTATTTTGGAGAGAGGGAAATTCCACAGAGTTTCTGAAGGCCCTTTTGCAAATGGTAGCCCTTATTTTATAGGTTAGGAAACCAATGAGGGAATTCTTTCTTTTGTCAAGTGATAATTCTAACTATGCATTTTGAAACTGTGCAAATAACCACACAAGTCTGGTTAATAGACCTAGTATAATAAAAGTGAGATAGTAAAATTTTCATTTTGTCATCTGATTCATTTATGCTCTTATACCAATAGACCACAGTGTCTTGATTTATACTCAGGGATCAAAATCAGTGTCCAGTGACTCTAAAAGGTTATAGATGTTTATCTTCCCCCAGTATGCTGTTATCCTGATAAATAGCTGAACATTGTCTTTGGTCATGCAAGGGAGAAACATATAGAACATATATTTGCAATTGTATTAGAGGATCCTTGCCCAAGGGGCTCTTGATATGTGATTTGACTCAGGTTTGAAAGTTAGAGAATAAACTATGCTAACCCAATTTCATTATTATACACCCCTAAATCTAATATAATAATCCTAATCCAGCATCACACAGCCATGACCCAACCACCTCCCAAAGGCCCCACTTACGAACACATGATGCCTTTGGGGACATGTGGACACAAACTATAATACATATTAAATAGGAAGGGCAAAGGAATTTTTTGCCTTGTGGGGAGATTTTAACATGAGTATTGTTTATATCTGACGGCATCTGGTGATGAAAGAAAGCAAATAAACTTTTAGTCAATTTTATTACTGTTTTTAAATTCTCTACTTAAATATACTTCTTATCACTCCATTGCCTGTTAAGGTTTCCAGTCATAGATGAGGCTTTCCATAAAGGACTGGATCTAGAATGTTTGATGCAAGAATTAAGTGTGTTATCCTTGTATTAAGGGTGTGTGATTACTAAATTAGTCCACAGACTTTTTTTTCACATAGTTCTGGATGTGCATAATAGAAAGACCCCCACTGGGTGTGAGTACTACATGTATTCTGGATAGAATATAAGGAACAGAAAGTGTACTGCTGTTACTGCTTGCTGCTTTTTGCTGCATCGCTGCTTTAGTGTCTTCTGCCCACCATAGACTGTTTCTCCCTTGTGATGCCTATCTGCCATGCCACCCTGCCTTAGAGCCAGTGCTTATCAATTGAAACTTACACAAACTGTGTGCCCCAAAATACTTTTCCTTGTTCAACTTTGAGTGTTGTGTATTTTGTCTCAGCAGTGAGCAAAGTAACTAAGATACTGTCCCATCTTCAATAGATCATAGGTCATAATTTCTTAGATAGTAAATCTTCATCTTGCTTCCTAGCCTAAGGGGCAGGGGAGATTAAACAGTAGAATAAGCACTTGCCTGGCAATTGTAAGGGCCTGAGTTCAATCCTTTGTTAAAAATAGTAGAGGCCTGATAGGAAAAGCATAAATGTAGAGCAATTATTCTCAGTGAGTGATAGGCCTCTGAGCTCCACTGCCATACATGTGAATTGGTCTGGAAAGAAGCATGAACTTGTGTTTTGTTTTAGAGACAAGATCTCATTACATAGATTGAACTGGCTATGTAGCCACACCTGGGGATTTTAATGTGTGGTGTTGCCAGGCAGGCACTTATACCACCAAGCTATCTTTCCAGCCCCACAGTAATATTTCTTAAAACTTAGGTCTACACTGGGACCTGGAGGATTGATGTTTTCTAGTTTTACTTTTCAAAATCGCAATAGTTTGTAAGAGTATCAGACTTTCTTGACAATCCTTCTCTAACACTATTCCAAAAGTCATGTTTTTCTAATATACTCTCCAAAGTACTTATCACCTTCTGCCATGGGTACATGGCAACTAGATACTACTGTGGTCTAAGCCACTATCATCTCTTGGTTTTACTTCTGCTTCTTCTCCTGCTTCTCTTACTATCTCAATCTAGCTACCAAGTGGCTTTTAAAAGTGCATATCATCAGGTCACAGTTCTTTTATTGGCGATACCAGGGATTGAACTCAGGCCCTTCCGTTTGCCATATAAGTGCTTATTCTACTGAGCTATCTCCCCAGCCCAGGTCACAGTTCTTATGAAACTATCCAGTGGCTTCTCATGTCACTCCAAATGAAAGTGAAATTTCTTGCCATGATCCACAACATACTATTACGATCCAGTTCTTCCACTTACATCTCTGGCATTCTATTACTGCTCTGCTCAGGCCTACTAGGTATTCTCTGATTATATTAGACACATACATTCCTCGAAGCTATTGCTTTTGCTGTCCTCTCTAATTGGGATAATCTTCCTCTGGAAATCCAAATGGATCTTTCCATTACCTCTTTTAAGTTTTATCTTAAAAGATACCTTACCAGTGACTCCTACTTTGACCACCATAATTAAAAATTGTAGCTCTCATGGTTAAAGGCCTTAATGTAGCCTCTCTAAAAAGCTAGAGAAGTCCGGGTTGATGGCCCAGTGGAATAAGCACTTCCTTGGCAAGCTCAAGGGTCTGAGTTCAATCCCGGATTCTGCCAAAAAAAACCCAAAAAGCTAGATAAATATAAACATATGAAAACATGCACCATATTATATATCTTTGGGGAAATGCAAATCAAAATAACAATGAAATATTGTGACACACCCATTTAAATGGTCAAAATCCAGATCACTGAAACAACCAACTCCTGGTTAGTATGTGGAGACACAGGACCTCTCAGAATGCACAGTGATGCAACCAATGAGAAACACAGAGTGACAGTTTCTTATAAAACTACACATATTTTTAGCTCACAATTTAGCAATCTTTCTCCTTGTGATTTAATGAGAAGAGTGGAAAATATATGCACACAAAAAATTGAACATGGATGCTTATAGGATTTTTCATAATTATGAAAACCTGAAAGCAGCCAAGATGTTTTTTATTCAGGTGGGGTAGATAAAGAAAGTATAAATTTAGTCAATACAGGGTGTTTTTTTTTTTTTTTTTTTGGCAGAACGAGGCACTGAACTCAGGCTCTTGCTCTTGCCAGGGAAGCACTTATTCCACTGAGCCATTTCCCTGGCCCTGACAATATGGTATTTTTTGACTCTAAAGACTATGAATTTATGAAAAAAGATGGAGGACATCAATGTATGTGATTAAGTGAAAGTTGTAAATCTGAAAATCAGGAATGAGTAGGAGCAAAGAGAATTGTAGGAGACTGCAAAGATTCTCTATAATTCTGCCAAAAGAAGAACATTTCATTATTCATTCTTCAAAACCCACAGGATGGGGGACGGAGAGATGGCTCAATACAATAAGTGTTTCCCTGGCAAGCACAAGAGTGTAAGTTCAATCACCGGTTCCACAAAAAAAAAAAAAAAAAAAAAACAAAAAAAAACAGGATGTTCAACAGCAACAGAAACCCCTCACACAGACTATGGACTTTGGGTGATAATAACAATGTAGTGTCAATCATTGAAAACCACGTATCTAACAAGACATCTTGATCATATGGAGTATGCATGTGTGATGGGAGAAGGTACATGAATGATCTCTCTCCTCTCAGTTCTATTGTGAATCTAAAATTTTTCTAAGAAATAAAACTTAAAAATTTGCAATGCCTACTCTATGCAATCTGTTGCCCTCTCACTACATTTTTCCCTGCATAAAATTTATTAACATTTAATGAACTATATACAAATGCTTCTGCTTCTTTAAGGTCTACCACTTTTCACTGTAAAATTATAGAAGCTTTACTATTTTTTTCATTGTTGATTTCCAGATTCTGGAAGAATATCTCCACAATAATAGATGGTTCATCAATATATTGCTGTATGAATTAAAATAACATATATGGGACTTCATTGTGCAAATATAAATGGGTTTCATTTTGAAAAATCAGTTTACACTGATTTTCCTATATATATCAGGATGAGTACTTCTCACTTGTATTTATTTATTTCTTTAGTTTTTGGTGGAAATGGGGATTGAACTCAAGCCCTTGTGCTTTGCAGGCAAGCACTTATTATACTAAGCCATTTCCCTGTCCCCAACCATCTCCCGGCCCCTCATTTGCTTTAGCTTTTATTTTTATTTTTATTTATTTATGTTTTTTGGTGGAACCGGGGATTGAACTGAGGCCCTTGCGCTTGCCGGGGAAGCGCTTATTCCACTGAGCCATATCCCTGGCCCCTGCTTTAGTTTTTAAAGCTCAATATTATTGCCAACAATCTTTCATGATGTAAGTATGATTCCTACATCCATTTTACAGACAGAGGCACAGTAAGGCTAGTGTTGCTCAATGTCACATAGCTCAATTTGTTACAGTGCTTCTAAGATTTAAATCCAAGGTCAGCTGACATCTAGGGTAATGTAATTTTTGTAAAGAACCACCATTATCAACTAAATATAAGAAATCGGTTTGCAAATTACTTTTTACTTTCATGGTTTTGGGGGAGGAAAGGGGCAAAATACATTAAGAGGAACAAGAGTAAACCTGATTAGTTGATGAGCTTCAGGGGAGCACTGAGTGACAGCAGATGTTAGGTCCAAGAT
>PVKA01052347.1:0-11764 GCA_004027165.1 Ctenomys sociabilis | reverse complement strand
TTTTTTTTTTTTTTTTTTTGCGGAACCAGTAATTGAAATCAGGCCCTTGTGCTTGCCAGAGAAGCATTTGTTCTACTGAGCTATCTCCCCAGCCCCTCGATATCTTATTAACAACTTTATTTTCAAGAGCGTAAGTTGCTCATTGTCTTTATTTTAACCTTATTTTTCTTGATCATCCTCAGAGAGTGAACACATAATATAGACCATTTTATGTTTCTTATGAGATGCCTAAATTAACAAAAAAGAAGACTTTGTATAAATTCAAATAAACAGTGATCATTAGAGATAATAAAGTATAATTTAACCCAGTCTTTTTGTAGCTTTTTGAGAATTACTTTTTACAAATAATTCCATCCATGGCTAGTGCTAATTATTATAAAGCCTGGAAAATACATTATTTATTCATTTTTACTTTATTTTTATGTTCTAATTCTGGAGAGCATGACTGGAAATGGGGCCAAATTTTACATTTAATTGTATGATTATGCACTTAGTCCTGATCCATATATCCCCAGCTTGCTTATTTATTGTCAACAATAATAACTGACTATACTAGCCCAGGAGGTGCGGAGTTCTTATTGAATATTGATGTTGTCTTTCATTACTAAAAATGAATACAAATATCAAGAATAATATCTGAAGTATATCCTACTGGAAAAGCAAATGCAACCAGTTGATTATGGGAGAAATAAGCTGGATTAGCTGCCATTTACACGTAGCTCATCTCCTTCCACTAATTATTGCCAGCTTCAGATGTGTCTGATTAAAATTCAATCAGTACTTGTACTTAGAGAAGTTAAAAAGGCTTCAGAGTGAGCACTGTCATCATGTTCAAAGTCTGGACGATGGGCTTGAATCAAAGTGGCGGTAAACAATGTCGTGTTCACTGAGTCCATAGCGATGAATGTCAGTCTGATCCTTTTTGAAATCTCATTAATGATCTGAGAGACAGAGTAAATACTGTACTAATGAAATTCTGACATTAGCTCAGACTGGCAGGTAGTGAAAACTGAGAAGAAAAACATCACTGCTTGAGACTATCTTAAATGGATAGAATGATGGCACAAAGCTAAGACGCATTTAGCATTGCTAAATGGGATATTACTGAAGAGTTGAGTGGAAACTATAGAGTACAGAGTCAGTGTTTTAAAAAGATCAGAAATAGTAAAGTAAAATATTACACTGGGACACTATGTTTTTATTTTTCAGCAAAATAATTCCATGGTCATTACAGTTGTATGTTGAACAGAATAAAAGTTAATAGATCAAGTTACAATATAGATTTCTACATGTCTATTTAAAATTCTGCACGCATTTTTTAATATTTAATGCTCTAGATATTTCTTCATCACAGCCCCATCCAGGCTGAACTTTAAAGTTTGCTATCGATGCTGGCTAACTCATTCCACAGAAGTTGTAGATGAAGTGGCAGGAGAGAAAAAAAAAAAAGGTATAAAAAACAATTAGGAATTGGACAGAAATAAGAATTAAGAATGAATAGCATTATTATGACACCACTGGGAAAAGAGAGATGAACGCCACACTGGAATCATTTTTATGACATGGAAGAAGGGAAAATAAAACATAAAGCATGAAATGCAGAATAAATACGAAAAGAGTTGCAAAATGGAAATTGTAGCATTTCTAAATGCAACTGATTTGAAAATAATCTTTGATACAAAGTTTATCTTTGTGGAAGGTAATAAACTTCAGTTTATTTATTGTTTTGTAAGCTCAAATCCCCTGTATTTACAATGGTACAATGCTTTTTGTTTTACTACATCAAACATTTCTGAGACATAAGACTAAGATAAGATAATTCTAGAATACTACATGTTCCTTAATTGAAAAACGTCTCAAGTCTTGGCCACTATTGGGTGTGAAGATTTTGAAATTTTATTTTTTATTCCAAAATTTGGTTGAGTTTTATAGGCACACAATGTATTCACAGTACATTCCTCTAGTACACTGAGGAAGAATTCAATTTTGGGTGTCATAGTAAAAATGTTTAATAATATACAGCAATAAAGGTCTAATGACTAGAAACTATTAATTAAGTCACTAACCAATATCATCTTTGTAAAATTCCTCAAAATCAGAGTGGTCAATTATAGTATCCTATGCCTGTAAGCTTTTGTTTGGAAAAGAAGTCTTTCATTCCTTTTATCATCTACAATCTAACAAATATGGCCAATATAGTAAGAAATTAATTAAGGATGTAGTGTAAATAATGCAAATAGATTCTACTGTATTTCCTGGATAGCTAAGTATTAAATACATTATTAAATACTGTCTAGAATTCTAAAAGTTAATGAAGTCTAACTACAGGTATTTAATGACTCAGGGATTCACAGCAGGATGAAGGCAAAGTATAAAGAGTAGAACAGAAAGAAAAGAGCTTTAATTTAGGGTTTGCAATTATTAAAATTTAATTCTTATATCTTTGATTTAAATTTTTCGTATGAAATTTGGACAAGTGCCACTTGGAGGCACTCTTATACTATTCTACTAAATAGTTCATACTGTGAAGGAGCCATAGAAACTTCCAGTTTTTATTTTCCTTTCTGAATTCTAGTAATCACTTGTCGATGGGTAATTAACACTGGCTGTGGTTTTAAACTTTGACATTTTTTGCATTCATCACCTTGTAAATTTTACTAGTGTAAATAATCCCTGGTTGCCTATGAAGCAGATTTCATACACGCCTATAAGGAAAGAAAAAAGAGTTTTAGGACATTGCCTAAAAACTAGCTTGAAGATAAATTTTGGCTTACAAGCTTATTTGTACTTTTCAAATGAGTAATTTCTGTATTGTTTTTAAAGGTTAGGTATTTTAAATTCATTTGAAAACACTAATCAATGAAAAGTGAGATGCTCTTTCTCATATATAATTTCATTTTCACTATACTTTGAACTGAAAATGCAATCCATAAAACAAGTATTGAAAAGATAAATTTTTTGCTGTTTTTGCATGATATATTTTAATACTTTTATTATAACTACAATTATGACCATTGCAACACTCAAACAGTAGCAAGTTGATTTATCAACATCTTTAAAAGTTTTAATAGGTAATATAAATGAAAATAGCAATTTGACAATTATGAAATAAAAAATAATAAAAATTACACAGAATTTATATGTAACAATTTATGTTTGAAAATATGAATGATATTCAGGTTTTTAAACTCCATTAGTGTAAAGACAGATTGGAAAGGATGTATAATTTGAGAAGTTTCAAGGGTTCTGGACTCCTGTCACAAATGTGACTTGCAAGGTGGCCATGTTGGTCACGGCATCACCATTCACTCTTCTGTCATTCCTCTCTCCATGAGATGATTTACATCCTGGGATTTTGCAAGGATGCCTTTTATTTTTCTCTACACTATGAACCTTTCTTTCTCTTATTTTTACCCAAATGAGCATATTCTATAATTGATTCAGAACTCGATTGCTGTTTGAAAAGTACATCTCCATTCTTCAATACATGTATATAATTTTATTGGTTACAGTTACTATAACAGAAATATAAATTTCTGATGAGGAAAGAACAAGGTCTATACATTTAAATTTATTTATTAAGTCTGTTCCCCCATAGCCACCCAAAATGTACTTTTTAACTACATTAATGGAAAATTATGTCTACAGTTGAGAAAATCAGCAAAAGAAAATATTTTAATTTGTAAACATATTCAATTTGATATTTTGGGTATTATGAGGGTTAAAATTCAAAAGAATATGTGCTTCATTTCAAGAAATTGATTTTCAAAATTTAAGAAAAAATTAGTTTTCTATATTGATGAATCAGATTTTCCTAAGATTCTCCAAAATCTATTAAATACTACAATTCACTGTGTTGCTGGTCTGTTTCATCTTATGATAGATTCATTAGATGCTGTCTAGTTTTATTCCATTACTACATCTTGAATCCTTTTTGGACAAGATTTCTGTTGGGTAAGGATCAGGCTTATGCCCACATAGGTAAAGGAATGACTGACTAGTGGGACTTTATTCAATTCTTTTAAGAATTCACATGTCTTTAATTAAAACCACCCTCTTGCTTTTCTTCTAGACCACTTCCCTTTTAGCACTAAAACCCATCCAGACATTTTTATCTTTGTCCCATCCCTAAATCCAAAAGTGAGTAACAAGAATGACTGGCTGGAAAACCACCATGGTTGGATAGAAAAGTGATCATTCCGAGACTCACCATCTTGACACCTTCTTGTAAATAGAAAACAGAAAAAAACTGACTCATATCACTAGTCCAGAGAATGGTATGAGATGGGGCAGCTGCCTTTTCAATAAGAGCCTGGGTGCTGTGGCACATGCCAGTAACCCTCACTTCCTGCAAGTCCTGGGCAGGGAGATCACAGGTTTGAGTGAGTCTCAGTAGTTAAGCAAGATCTTTTCTCAAAACAGAAGGGGTCAAGGAGACAGTGTTGCTCATTGGTAACGTTGTTTCCTAGCTTGCCTGGAGTTCTGGGTTCAATTCTCAGTAGTGGTAAAGGAAAGGCTTTGTAGGAGTATACTATTTCTCCTAATATTCCCAAATGAAAATTTTCATTAAAACATTGAAATATGTTCATGCTTTTTGTTTTAAGAGATGCAGAAGAATAAACTAGCATTTACTTTGTCCTCAAGCTAACTCCATAGGCACTTGTTTTGGGATATTAATTAAGAGGACAACAAATATGCTGTCAATTGTAAACAAGCATTAAAGTTATTAAAAATCAATGTGTATTTATTCAATAAATGTATATATATATATAATGATAAATTTAAAAAATAATTGAAACCTCTATTTCTATTATAAATTTCTCTAATCTCCAGGAAAATAACAGAAAATAAAATATTACCAGAAATTTTGTGAGGCAAAAGGCACTGGAAAAATCACAGAAGAAAGTAAGAGAACCTTTGTAATGCCAATGCATTCTCTACTGCAGTATTTTATTCTGCACACATGACTAATGACTCTTATTGAAACTTATTGTAAATTTTCTGAACCTAAAGAGAAAGCTTCAGAGCCTAATTTTAAAGCAAATATTTTAAGAGTTACATTTATAAACTCCAATCTTTACTTCCCTCTCATTTTCTTTCTTTCTCCTTCCTTCCTTCCTTCCTTCCTTCCTTCCTTCCTCCTTTTCTTCTCTGTCTCCCTCTCCCTCTCTTCTTTCTTTCTTTCTTTCTTTCTTTCTTTCTTTCTTTCTTTCTTTCTTTCTTTCTTTCTTTCTTTCTTTCTCTCTCTCTCTCTCTTTCTTTCTTTCCTTCTTTCTTTCTCTCTTCTAATGCACATACTAGACAAGTCTTCTACCACTGAGATACACCACCAGCACCACTACCATCATCTTATTTAATAAAATAGAGGAATGGAAAGCCTTATTGTTTGTATAAGTGACTGTAGTGTTTACCTAAAATAAGTATATAACATGTGGAGGAAAGTGGAAATGAATAACAGGATGTGCAGTGTTCCATGAATTTTTATTTGCTACAGTACTATTATCTTTGTATGGAGTCATCATAAGACTGAGGATATACAGCATTTGGAATGACAAGGAATTGGGGTCAAATCACAACTTGAACACTAATGACGCAAAGTTACTGAACTTCTCTGAGCTAATTAATTTGCATACTCTGGTTTCTCTTCAGATCATATAAATCTTTCACCTTTTAATTAATTTGCATATATTGTTGAAATGAATGTTAAATATTATGTAAACATCACATCTAAATCAGTGTCTCCATCATTGCTGTTTTATTTTTTTTTTCTGTCACAAGTGGCTTACTATGGAGAATTATCAAATCAAGAAATTACGATGTTAATGTTAACTAGTAGTGCATAACAATTATATCCCCAAAATATTAAACTTGGGATTTTATGACATCAGTGTAATAGAAGGGTCCTTTGTTAAATCTGTGCACTGTGAATTCTTGGCCAGATCATCCATATCAAAAAAGTAATCTCTACAATGCAGAAAGGGTGTATACCAAAAGCCATTTATCTTGACTTTATCAAGTTCCTTGTCTAGTAGGTGAGGCAGAATATTCTTTAAAGATATTTTCAATAACTATATAAGACAAGGGGAACAGGACAAGTGATCAGAGATTGGATTCAAGAATTGAGCACCTCTGTGTGCTCAAGCTGTAGAGACAGCAACAAGAATTATTTTAAATTGCTTTTAATTGTTTTATATGTTTACAGTGAGAAAAAAGAAAACATGGCCAGGGAAACACATGAAATGATAACGTATTCAGTGTTAGTTTGTTAATATTTCTTGACAACTTCAATGTAAAAATAAATGTATTTAGTAATCAATAAATTGAATCTGTTTCATTTGAACAAATGATCATTGGTTATATCTGAGCTACTATCATCTGCTTTCCATCTACAGAATGGTCCATTTCAGAATTCGTTTCTGAAAGGTTGACAGACATTATTTTGTTTTCTGGCTGTTGCTGTTACTTCTGCTCCTATGAAGAGTGAATGTTTCTGAATCACAAGATATCAAAGACAGTGGGGCTTGCCAAGTACTTCATGTGCACCCCCGACTTTTTATTTAACTGTGACCCAGTGGTGGTTTCCAGGCTAAAGCTGTGGACAGATCGTATATAAATCATTCTCTGCCACATTTGAAGAAGCCAGGTCATAATTCTCCAGCTGTCATTTCCCTGAGGTATCAGCTGACAAAGTTTATATGGAATGGTAGAGCCATAAGAGCAGAGGTGCTAGGATTTCTTGGGCCCCATTCTTTTCAAAATTTGTCCAAATTGCTTATAGATATATATGGAAAAAAATAAACGAATATTTTTGGTTTGTTATTATACCATAACTTAGTCCATAATGATTAATTCTTATTTTGCATATCAGCATAACACTTTAATTACTATACCACTTGACTTCTAATCTGCCCATGTAACCATCCATCGATGGTATCAAAATACACTTGAAAAAAGAGTCAAAAAAGTCAATCACAAAATTAAGAAAGTGGATGTGTATTTCAATAAGTCACAAAAATGTCCTAGAGCTCTTGGTAGTCCACTAATCTTCAGTAAGTCCATTACCATTAATAGTTTTACTGGAGAAAGTCAAGATTATACTTAGAAAATCTTGGAATTTGTGTTTCCATTATACTTAAATTCAGCAAATCTGCTAGCAGTATGAAGGAATCGGTAGGATTATAGATATCCCCTTTGTTCTTCTTCCTTTCTTTTCTGTAGAAAAGCAAAATAGTAACTCACTGATGACTTTTCAGTTAATCTCTAGGACAGAGTTAAAAGTTCAAGAACCTTTTTTACTTTTAGTTAAACTGTATTAGATGTTAACATTATGAAGAATTTGTCAGCAAAAGTTCAACCTAATAGTTCTTTTTTTCTTCTATAATAATGTTGTTTACGCCGGGCGTGGTGGCGCAGGCCTGTAATCCCAGCACTCGGGAGGCTGAGGCAGGAGGATTGTTGTGAGTTCGAGACCAGCCTGAGCTACAAAGTGAGCTTAAGGCCAGCCTGAACTGCATTAGTGAGACCCTGTCTCAAAAAGACAAAAAAAAAAAAAAAATAAATAATAATAATAATGTTGTTTAAATGAGGTACAATTGAAAAAAAATAATAAATTGTAGAAATCTCAAATTTTTGAGAGAATAAATGAATTCATAACGACCTTTCAAATTTCAAACTTTTTACTGGAATTATTTGAATGAAAATGTTGAAGGCTGGGGAGATACCTCGGTGGTCTAAGTGCCTGCCCGAGTTCTACCCCTGGGGGCCACATTCTGTGTGCTGTGTGCTGGCCACAGAACCTGGACGTGGTGGTGCACTCCAGAGGATCTCTCTGAATCTGAGCTGTAAAGTGTGTCCCTATAACAAATAAATAAATAAATAAATATTATTTATTTATTTATTTATTTATTGGCAGAACCAGAAACTGAACTCCGGGGAAGCACTTGTTCTACTGAGACATCACCGCAGCCCAAAAAATTAAAAAAAAAGTGTTTTGAGCTGATGAGGGGAAGCTTGCATGACATCCCACATATTGTGTTTGCATGTTTTTTACCTAATGAAATATAAATATGTGAGTTGAAAATGTCATCTCCTCATCCATTTATGTTTGTGTCAATTTGGAACAGAGGCAATACATGTTACCTCAGAACAAGTCTTAATGGTTTTCTATATTTTCAAAGTTTATTGTCACTGAAAAACTCAGTAGTGCAAAGTTTTCTCTTGCATTCAGTTTTCTAGGAATTTAATTCATTATTTATAGGTATAGTTTAACTTACTCTAGGGTCAGTGGCTGAATTTACCATTGTGGTTTACATCTCAGCTGATGCCTAATGTTAGTTTCACCAGCCAACTGGTGGAACTTAAAACACTTTCTTGTTAAAATGATTTAGCAGAGGGAGACTCATTTACTGTAACACCAATCAGAAAGCCATCTGTTCTAACAAGAAATCATTTTCCAAGTTGTTCTATGAAAGTTTAGTGAGACTTCTAAAATACACATTTTACCATTTGCATAATATTGACAACTACAGAGTCAATATTAGCATAAAGTATTTATAAGATAAATTCTACAATAATATGTATGTAAGGATAATTGTTGATGCTTTAAAGTTATCAAATTAATTCCTTAGTATTCATCTGTAATAATTTAAGTTAAACTTATAGTTACCAAATTAGATATAAATTTCACAATGTTAAATTTAACACCCCAAAGTATCCATATTTCTTTTATTTTCTTTTAGATATTTTTATTTTTTTGAATTTTAGGGAAAGGTCTATAAAGTTTTCAGGGTCTCATTACTACATTGGACTCGTATTGATCTGCCTGTTTACAGCCTCTGAAGAACTGGGATTACAGGTGTGCAATGCCACACAAAGCCTTTCTTTGAAATATTTTTAAAAGAGAGCACAGATTATAACTAAAACAGAAAAAATGCAAACAATACATAGTTTCACTTAACAAAGTAATATGAATTTCACAGTATTTACTGAAATACATAATGTTATCTTCCAAGTAGTTATTCATTTTATTAGATATATGCATGTATAGCTGGAGAAAGAAAAACAGAAGGAAATGTATATGAAATCTAGAAGAGACGAAGTACAATCAAAGGAGACAGAACAAATTAAAGCATTAACTGCTTCTTCCCATAGATCAGCAGAAATGCACAGTACAGCTGTGCAAACCATCCTGCTCAAATATATAGATACATCTCTTTCCCCCACCTTCCTCTCCCATCCTCCTCAACTCACTAACTTTTTCCTTTTGAATAAGTTACTCCATTTTCCCAGTATTTCTTTTTTAATGTGCACTTTTTCTATCTCACCAATCATTACCTAGGAGAAGTTTGGTCTATGTATGATGAGAAATCCAACAAATCCTCTCAAGTAAATTATCTTCAGCTTCAAATAGCATTGAAAATAAAAATTACTTAACAACAGGAAATATAACTTACATAAAAAGTTTAACGAATAAATTTTGGGAAGTCATTACATCAACAACATGGTGCAATTCTCAGAAACTCAATTCTTTTCATTTTGTTATATAGGTATATTCATTCAGTTACCTAACATCTCTATATATGACTCCTTTTCATTGAAGACATCTGAATAAAACCGAGTCCCACTCTTAAATTGCAATGAGGCAACAGTGTGTACAGCCCTCCAAAAAGGATGAAACCTGTATAGACATCCCTAAGTTATGTTCTGATTTCTGTTTGCATGATGGTGTACAACAGAAACTTTCCTAAAGCAATCAAGTTATCCAAGAGAAAATGTGTAATGTATTTGAGAATGAAGACGTGCTGTGTAACTGAGGCTTAGGTGGCTGCTTGAATAAATATTTCTGTCGACCAACAAGTGAGGTCTAGAAATGGGCAACCATTCATAGATATTCTATTATGCCTACCATAAAGCTTGAAAACATCATTTCAAAAGAACCACAAATAATATAAAAAATTGGACTACAGAAGAATCATTTCTCTGAATGCAAAGAAGAATTTTGACATTACATTAATTGTAAAAAAAATAAATAAAGTCATCCTTAATTGCTACTTCTTTCAATAATTGGCAGTGTTGCAAAATTAGTAGTGAGTTATGGATAAGACTGAGAATTTAAAAGGAATTATCATTTTAATCTTTAGAAAATAAGTAGGTTGCTAGAAGGAAAACCACCCAATTAGTATTTCTCAAGAGGCAAAGGGAATATTGAAATATCCTTAACTCAGATAGAGAGAAAATAGAGATAAAACATTGGGACAACAAATATTTCTGCTACACTGTACAGAAAACTTCATATTCAGGCCATATCCACATGATTTTCTTAAGAGTCTACCACTATTCTCAGTTCCTCTGTGAAAAATTAACACCAACATCAATTTAAAGTTGAAACTATCATATTGAAGGAGTTAGTAGGAAAATATATTCAATTTAATTTTAATATTAATTATTAGGTCTAGAAGTTTAAGACCAAAATAATGAATTGTTAAAATAAATGATTAATACTCTAGCAAATATTTTGGTTTAGTGACAGTAATGCTTCAAGACTTGAAGAAGTCTGAAGGTGTCAGAAGTTCAGTTTGACAAAAGCAGATTTGTCCAACTGCTACCTTCTGAAACAACTCATAGGGACCCCTCAGGACAGGTAATAGAGTTGATGGACATAGCTATTGTCTGTTTGAAATAACATAGGCAGAAGCTTAGCTGTGCATCAGCTGTCCCCACACAGCAGTCTAAAGATCACTGGTGAGTCCTACCCTGCCTTCTCTGACAGTGTCAGAAACTTGCTGACCTGTGCTCCACTCTTCTGCTACCACTCTGAGTCCAAGTGATCATTGGGAACTTCAAAAACACCAAAATGAAGGCCCAGAAGGCAATCTCAGTCCTATAGTCCAGCCAGAACAAGTCCAGGAAAAAAGGACATAAAGAACTTGAAAGTCACACACCTGAAATTTCTGAAATGATGGCAGCTAAAGAAGCAACTCAATCAGAAATAATCTGATTATTTCTGAAATAATCAGAGACATAATCTCTCTCAGCAAAAAAGAAATGACAACAATCATGAAAGAATTGCTCAGCACATCTAAAGAACACCTGCTAGAAACATAGAATGAACAATATATTAAAGAATTAGAATGCATAAAACAGATTCAAGCAGACACCTGGGAAATGAAGAATTGTATTGAAAACTGGAAAAACTGCTTGCATGAAATGGAAGTTACACCTTCAGACCTTGAAGACAGCAGTGCAGCTAGTAAAAATGAAAGGGAAAGTCTATTAAAAATAAAAAGAATCCAGAACATAACAATTCAACAAATACACAACGATATGAAGTAAAACAATATAAGGCTAAAATAGTCTTTCTATTAAGACAAGACAACAGAAAACATCAACAAAACAGAAGCTAGTGCAAATGACATAGAAAGACTATTTTCAGAAATAGTAGGAGAAAACTTCCCAAACAAGGCTAAACGATCTGACATACAAATAAGTGAGGCATATAGAACTATAATTAGCATTAATCAACATAAATCTATACCTGGACATATAATAATCAAGATCCCAGAAATACAGCAAAAGAGTAGAATATTAAAAGCTCTTAGAAAGAAGAAATAAATCAGCTATCATGGAAATCCCACTAATGTGATGGCAGATTTTTCAACACAAACCATCAAATCAAGAAGAGCTTACAGTGAAGTATTTCAGATTTTGAAAACAACTTTGAACCCAGATAGAGGTACTCTACAAAACTGTCTATGAATTTTAATGG
>PVKA01052346.1:0-11757 GCA_004027165.1 Ctenomys sociabilis | reverse complement strand
GATGCCTCCTGCCTTGTCTTTATTGGCCAAGATTGCCTTTGCTATTCTAGGTCGTTTGTGGTTCCAAATAAATTTTAGGATTGATTTCTCTATATCTGGGAGGTATGTTGGTGGCAGTTTGATAGGGATTGCATTAAATCTGTACAGCAATTTTGGGAGTATGGCCATCTTCACGATGTTGGTTCTTCCTATCCAGGAGGATGGAATATCTTTCCATTTTCTGAAATCCTCCATAATCTCTTTTCTTAGGGTGTTGTAAATCCGCGAAAAGATCGTTGACTTCCTTGGTTAAGTGAATCCCAAGGTATTTCATTTTCTGCAGTGCTATTGTGAAAGGTATTGTTTGTATTGTTTGCTTTTCAGTGTGGTTGTTATCTCTGTAGAGGAATGCTATTGTCTATGAATGTTGATTTTGTATCCTGCTATACTACTGAATTTCCGTATCATTTCTAGCAATTTCTTGGTGGAATTTTTGGGGTCTTCCAAATAAAGTATCATGTCATCTGCAAATAGTGATAATTTAACTTTTTATTTACATATTCTTATTCCCTTTATTTCTCCCTCTTTTCTAATGGCTGTTGCTAAGTATTCCAAGACTATATTGGGCAGGAGGGGTGATAGAGGCCATGCTTGTCTTGCACCTGATTTAGGAGTAAAATATTTCAGCTTTTCCTCATTTAGGATTATATTAAGTTTTGGGTTGTCATAGATGGCTTTTATCAAGTTAAGATAGAGTCCATCTATACTAATTTTCTGTAGGACCTTGAACATGAATGAGTGTTGTACTTTCTCAAAAGCTTTCTCTGCATCAATTGAGATGATCATGTGGTTTTTAAATTTATACCTACTAATATAGTGTACTACATTTATAGATTTCAAATATTGAACCATCCTTGCATCCCTGGGATGAATCTTACCTGGTCATGGTGTACGATCTTCTTGATGATTTGCTGTATTCTATTTACCAGGATTTTGTTGAGTATTTTTGCATCTATGTTCATGACGGAGATTGGCCTGTAGTTCTCCTTTTGGTTGTGTCTTTCCATGGTTTTGGAATTAATATTATACTTGCCTCCAGAAATGATTTTGGGAGGACTTTTTCCTTTTAAATTTCATTGATGAGTTTGTGGATTGTGGCGATTATATTTCCTATAAATTTACTATAGAATTCACCTGTGAATCCATCAGGACCTGGACTTTTCTTTGTCAGTAGGCTTTTATTTATGTTTCGTATTTCGTTGGCTGTTATTGGCTTATTTATAGTTGTTACATCTTCTTTATTCAGTTTTGGTAATTTGTACCTTTCAAGGAATCTGTCCATTTCTTCTGTGTCTTCTATTCTGTGAGTGTAAATATTCTCGAAGTAACTATTGATAATCTTCTGAATTTCTGCTGGGTTTATGGTGATTTCGCCCTTTTCCTTCCTTACTGCTTGTAGTTGAATTTTCTCTTGCCTCTTTTTGATGAGATTGGCTAGAGGCTTATCAACTTTGTTTAGTTTTTCAAAGAACCACCTTTTTGATTTGTGGATTCTTTGTACTGTTTTCTTCATCTCACTTGAATTAATTTGTGCTCTAATCTTTATGATTTCTTCAGGTCTTTGCGCTCTGGGTTTTGTTTGTTCTTCTTTTTCTAGTTGTCGTAGGTGCAACATTAAGGTGCTAATTTGTTCCCATTGTGTTTTCCTAATGTGTGTTTTGATTTTCCTTCTAAGAACTGCTTTCATCGCATCCCATAAATTGTACTTGAATTTTCATTGAATTGTAGATATTGTTGAATTTCTTCTCTAACCGGTTTATTGCTGAGTAGGGTTTTGTTTAGTTTCCATGAATTTGGTGGGTTTTTCTGGTTTGTTTTGTCATTTATTTCCAGTTTCCTTGCACTGTGGCCACATACTGTGCATGGGATTATTTCTATTTTCTTGCACGTACTTAGGAATGACCTCTGGATCCGTATGTGCTCTATTTTGGAAAAAGACCCTTGTGCAGCTAAAAAAAAATGTGTATTCAGCTGTGGTTGGTGGAACACTCTGCATATGTCCACCAGGTCCATTTATTCCAAGCTCTGGTTCAGTTCTGCTATTTCCTTGCTAATCTTTTGTTTGGTTGATCTATCTTTTAAAATAAGGGTGTATAAGTTCTCCTGTTAAGATTGTGTTCTTAGACATTAAGTTTTTCATGTCCCTTAAGATTTGTCTTACATAGTTGGGTGCTCCTGTGTTTGGTGCATAGATATTTATGAGTGTTACTTCTTGCTCTTGAATTTGTTCCCTGACCAATATATAGTGGCCTTCTTTTTGTCGTTTGATCATTCTTGGTTTGAATTTGAGACTGTCTGAGAACATAATTGCTACTCCTGCTTTTTTCTAAGGTGCTGGGGCATGTAATATTGTTTTCCATCCTTTGACTTTGAGCCTATGAATGTCCTCTTGAGTTAAATGTGTTTCTTGTATACAGCATATTGTTGGATTTTGTTTCCTAATCCACTGTGCCAGTTTATTTCTCTTAATTGGAGAATTGAGTCCGTTTACATTTATGGTTATGATTGAAATGTATTGACTTATGTTTGTCATGATATTTACCTGGTGGTGTTTACTCCTTTGTAACTCGTGTTTAATTGTCTGTCCTGTTTCATGGGTTCCTTCCTTTCTTTTTCATGGAGTTCTTGTCATTGTGGTCTCTCTCTAGAACATCTTTTAGCAGCCTGTGAAGGGATGCCTTTGTCATCATGAAACTTTTGAGTTTTTCTTTGTCAGAGAAGTATTTCACTTCTCCATCAAACTTGAAAGAGAATTTTGCAGGTTATAATAGTCTGGGCTGGAATTTTTTTCGTGTAGAAGTTGAAGAACTCTGCTCCATGCTCTCCTTGCCTTCATTGTTTGTGTAGAGAAGTCAGCTGTAATTCTGATGGGTTTTTCTTGGAATGTGATCTGCTTCTTCTCTCTAGCAGCTTTCCGTATATTATTTTTGTGTTGGATTTCTGGGATCTTAACTATTATATATGTCTGTGTGTTTCTACTTGGGTTGAAGTTATTTGGTATTCTGTGTGCTTCAGTTACCTGAATGTTGGATTGTTTCTCATATTTGAGAGGTTTTCTGCGATTATTTCTCCCCAAATTCTTTTTATGTCATTTGTATTGACTCCTTCATTTTTGTTGATACCAATTATTCTCACATTGTTCATCCTGACATCATCTTGCAGGTGATTTATTATTTTTTCCTGCTTTCTCGTTGTTTGTAGAGAGATCCTTTCTCATCTTCTCACTAGCTGCTCCATCATCTTCACGATCTGAAACTGTGCCTTAGCTTTCACTGAAACGATTTTGTCAACTCATGATTGATATTTTTAGTTTTTCTGTTTCTCTTTGTGTTTCATGCATTCTATTTCTTTTCTGTATTGCTGTTTCAAGGAATCCATCATATTTCTGATCTTCTCAATTTTTTATCCATATCTTATTTAGAGGTAGTTATTAATTCTTTTTATGCAGTGTTTCTTCCAAGTTGGATTTCTTCTGTATGTTTCTGTACTTGTTTCTGCATTTCCGATGCTGTGGTTTCAAAGACTTCTTTGTTTTCAATGATTTCTTTTTTGATTTCAGAAATTATTTCTGCTTTGAGTTCCTCATGACCTGTCTGCTGTTGTGTCTTTGCTTCAGATGCTGTTAATTCATATGTTTGAACTAGAATAGTGCTCTCTACACTTGTTCTGTGTGAGCATTGTTTTTCCACCCAATGTTTCTGCAATTTATTCTTTATTTCAGATACTGCATGTTCAGATATTTCTTTTTCAGTTTGGGGAATTACTTCTTGTTTTCTTTCCTCTATGCCTTTCTGCTGCTTTTCCTTTGATGCTGTATCTGTTAGTTCATTCATTACAGCTGAGCTAGTGTCCTCTGCCCTTACTGATGGACTCGAGGTCTGAGATTGTGTTTTTCCCCTTGTCTTTGTCATTTTTGCACAGCACTAACCTTTGACCTTTGGTGTAGAGCTTTGGTGTAGCTATAACCTTAGCGTGTTATGAGATTCAAGTGGCAGTCTGTTAAGTTTGAGATTATCCAGTTATGCCTATCCTGGATCTAACTGTTGTGTTCAGTTTCTTTTTGCTTTAGCTCCTGTGTTTCCCCTCTGTTGGTTCCCTGTTCAGGTGAGTGCAAATCAAACTGGTATGCAGGGCAAGTAATGAAAATTCCCCCTGTCTTAGCTAGCTTTGGGGTGAGGATCTGGAAAATTGCTGTAGTCAGCCCTCCTGTGTCAGACAGGTCCCTCTCTAGGTGGGATGGGGTGTGGAAAGGAATCCCTGGGAAATCTCTCACTGGCATGGCAGTCCTGGAGTTTTACACTCACTGAACTTTGATGACCAGGGAGTAGGGGAAATTCCCATTCGCCCAGCAAGCTTTAGTGCAGGGGATCCGGAGTGGTGCTGGTGAGTGAATCCTGAGGTTTCAGGCTGGCTTTGGGGTGGGGATCCAGGTAGATCGCGTGGGAAGAAGCCAAAGGTTCTCCTTCAGACTCACCACACACTCACTCATCTGGGAAGCCTGGTGAGTTGTGAAAATTCCCACTCACTGGGAGAGTTTGGGGCAGGATCCAGGAGGTCGGTGGAGTCAGCTGCTGTCTCAGGCCAGTTTCTGGGGCTGGGCGGGCATGGGCGGAATTGAGGAAAATGGCGGAGTCTGCCAGATATTATATATCTGGATAAACATAAAATAAATGTTTATCCAGATATATAATAAGATCCCAGAAATTAAGTACAAGAGCAACATAGTGAATCCTATTAGGGAAAAGAAACAGTCTACCTATAGTTGAATGCACATCAGAATCACTAGATTTCTCAACAGAAACATGAAGGCAAGAGAGGATAAAATATTTAAAGTCTTAAAAGAATATAAGTTTCAACCCAGATTGATATATCCTGCAAGCCTCTTTTTCAAATTAATGGAGAAATAAAATTCTTCCATGACAAAGAACACTTAAAGGAATTCATAACCATCAAATCAACCCTACAAAGAATACTGAAAAGTATTTTACAAAGAGATCAAAATGACTGCAACTCCAAGAACAACAAAGACAAATTTCAGGCCTTTATGGATAAATGGATTCAACTAGAGGCTATACTCATAAGTGAAATAAATCAGATCCATATTTATAAATATAGTATTATTTCTAATATAAAAAGCTGAAAAAATAAACAAAGATCTGAAATATACAATAGATACAGTAAAATGGAAAGAAACTGGATATCATGAATAAACAATTGAGATGAGAGAATGGAGAACAGAAAGAAAAAAAGGAGGCAGGTAAACCATATGAGTATACAAACAGAATAGCAGAGGTGAGTGTGGTATGAATTTCTATTAGATTTTGAAGGTAATTAATGATTACAATTTTTAGCTTGACTTATTCTAATGCTCATATATAAAATATGAGCAAATTCATCAAGGACAGCAATGTGAAATACAAAAATCATGGGAGAATGCCTTTCATCTTGTTCCTTTAAATGTCTATCATCTTTAATGTATCATGTATTATTTTCAGTCTTTTAAAAATATTTTCATAATTTTATTGAGAAACAAATAGCAATGAGACAGGTTCAAATAAAATTAGTAGGACAGTGTCAATAATTAATACATTGCATATTGTTTTCTTAGTGGTTATTTGTTGTACAAGATGCAGACATGATATTCCATTTATAAACACTATTAGAACAGTTCCCTCTATTCATTGAATTAAGACCATGTAGCTGTATATCTATCTTAACTATTTTGAATATACATATACAAAATTGTCATTCTTTTGTATCCCCTTTTTTGTTTAGTATTGTCATTTATATATTATAGGTGTGTGAATTCAGCAAAATATTCCAAAATAGTCCAGTATTCCATAATAGTAGTGACTTTTCCATAAGTCTGGCCATGCCAGAATTTGTGGACTTGAGCTTTTTACAGCTCAGCATATTATCATGACTTTATTTCTTCTACTTAATTTTTTTACTTTTCTGCTGGATGATTATGACCAAGATAAAGCAAGACCTATGTAACAAGAATTTTGGCTTTTGTATCTGATAAGGTCAGTCAAATCCCTTCAGGATTTATCCTGTAACCCTGTACCACAGTTTGTAGATCTTTTATGTTTGTCATCCATATCGATGAGTCACAGCCATTGCTTAACCAATTTGCTTTCTGTGAAATCCTGAGAGAATGTTTTCTCTCCATGTGATTCTCCTTAGGTACAGTGCACATCACTGATCATTTTCCTCTTTGGCCCCCTAATATCCTTGATCAGAAAGTTTGGGAGATAACTGAGTTCCATGATGTTACAATACAGGTTCTCATATGTCCTGAGTCTTAATTGACCAAGAAAGGGTAGAGTCAAAATTTTGGCTGTTCTTGCAGTCCTCCTTTTTCTCTAAGTTTTGGTTTGTAGACTTAGGTTGTTAACCCTCCAGAAGAGAAGCTTATTGTTATTACCATGTAGCCTACCCTGTTGAGCTTAACCTCTTACACTGTTTTTGAAATAAATTTTGTAGAGTAAAAAGAACAAATTAAGGTTTAGTGAAAGGAAGAGTTAGTGCTTAATTGCTTGATCAGTCTTGCACACCTATATCTCTTAATCTGAGTAACAAATTTAATGATTACAATACATAGTATAATCACCAATGTTAATTTGCTGTTCTTGTTTTTAAAGTCTATGCCATTTTTATTGTTCTATGTCACTTTTTTTTGGTCTTTGTTCTTAGTATTTGTTTTTTTCCCTCTAAATGAATAAATCAAGTGTGCCCATGAAAGGAGAATGTGTGATGCTGTGATGGTGAAGCCAAAGGTGCACTGGAGACACGAGAAGTTTGAAGAGGCCAGGTATGTGTGTTGTCGGAAAATGTTCCAAGGAGAGAATGGAACAGGCCCAAGAAAAAGCCATGAGAGTCACAATCACCAGACATCCCTTTGGTTGAAGTGATATAAGCCCTTTGCAGTTCAAAGCTTCCCACAGATTGCCTTAGATGTTGAGCAGGGACTATAGAACCTAATGTTTGCCCTGCTGGATTGTGTACTTGTTTTGTCATCATTGCTTGTGTTCTTCTGCTTGTAACTTTGGGATGGAAATGTTTTATCTCATGCCATTGAATTTTTGAGTTTTTTTCCCCATTTTTACAAGGTTTCATGGTTAAGAGTTTACCTTAAATCTCAGAGGAACTTTAAGATTTGAACTTTTCAGTAATGGTGAAACCGTTCTGATGTCGACAACTCTCAGACTAATTTTCTTTTGCATAAATGAATATTTATGAATCTTTTGGGGCACAGGGGAAGAATGTTGTGGTTTGTGTTCAGACAACCCTCATAAAACTACAGGTGATCATAGAGCTTTTTCAGAGCTAGCTGAATCTAGAATGTGAGATGCTGTGGTTAAAGGTATATGATTAGTAAATCATTCTACTGATTAGTTTGGCATAGCTCTCACTAGGACAAAGATACCCAACCTATGATGCGTGGACTTTGCACAATATAAGGTCTCCTTTGTTGGTTTTCTACCTTGTGGGCATCATTATCTGTTCTCTGTAATGTTCTTTTTTATTAATTTTACTGGGAAACACATAGCAATGAAACAGTTTCGAAACCGATTAATAGGACAATTTCAATAAGTAATACGTTGCATATTGTTATCTTATTGGATATTCATAGTACAAGATACAGACATGATATCCTGTCCAAACACCTGCACAATATGTAAGCTAAATCAACCGTTTCCCCTTTAACCTTGTTTGCTGAGAATTTTGTCTTAACAGTGAGAGAAAAGAAACTAAGACAATGATGTATAGTAGTGGCAGATCCAAAATTGTGATAAAAAGCATGGCTTCTATGGAAGCTTTTCTGTTTCTATTCACACAATGAGATGTTATAAACAAATTGATTTTTCTTTTGTCCCTTGATTTCATCATCCACTTACAGCTTCCTCCCATCTAAGAGCTTTAATTTGCAAAGAAACTACTACCTCCAATTGTAGAGCAATGTGTAGACTCATTAAAAACATCACTTTATTTTTCCATAGTGATTCCCCTACAAGTGCTATGTTTTGCCATAGTTATCAGACATCACCCTCATTCCCCCTCTATACCACTGTCCAATTCAGATTACACAAATATCTCCTCCCCACTATGCACCAAAATGCTTCCACATGAGGGGAAAACTGACAGTGACTTCCCAGTTTAAAGATACTTCTGTGGTCAACTTCTACTATTTGACACACAGAGGTAATCTAAATACACACATCGTCCCTCAAAAGGGATTATGATGAAGGAGATTTTCTTCATCACATTAAATCTGTGTGTTCATAAATCTTATCATGATTTTATTTTTCACTAGCCAAATCTAGTATTAACTTGTTCATTCATTTACATACCCTTTAAATAAGTATTGAGGACACAGGTTTCTTCACATAAAATTTACACACACATGTGATACAAACTGGATTGTCTTTATTGTTCTGACATCCTGAGCCACTTCTAGCCCATCAGGGTTAGTATTAGGTGTCCATCTTATGTGAATAGCAGTTACCCAGCTTTGGGAGCTTTCTTAGTCTTTGGCTCTTGCTCTCCACTGTGTTACACATAGAGAGAGTGAGCAGTTATCAGGCAGCAGTGAAGTTCTTATATCCAAAGTCCAGACAACCAGCAGAAAACTCTTTATTTCTACAGGGACAGCAGTGGAGGATTTCTGTATGTAAATTTAAGTATAACAGCGAAGGAATTAACTTCACACTAATGAATGGAAGGGACTTGGTCCTTCTTAGAACTTTAAATCCATGATTTTCAAACTTTTTGCAGAATGATTCTGTAGGAATCACAGTGTAGTCAGAGAAGTATCACATTTACAAATTAGAAGATTGTGTATATATAATTGTGTGATATATAGACAATTGTAATTTCTGGTGAATTTGATCATGGAGCGCTATTATCTCTTTCTTTATTGCTGAGAGTTGATGACTGTAGGAAAAGTAAAACCATGAAATGTGATCACAACCTGTTAGAAGGAGTTAGTTCCCTTATCAGTGTCTCTGATTTCCTATGGTTAACCATGATTTCTAGGGGAGGATGCTTGCCTTCATTGTGGGGCAAAACAAATGCCTGGGTCAGTGGTTTGTGTGAAGTGGAATACAAGGGAAAGGGGAGCAACTGAAGATCTAACTTCCATCTTATGACAATAATGTATCTATCTTAGAAGCAGAAACAGGCCTAAGTAGATCAATACCCTTTCACCAAACTACAACAACGCTGATGTTTGCTTTCCTGCTCCCAAACTGTGATGCCCTCATTAAACAGGAATTTACAGGAAAAGGAACTCTGAGAAATAAACTTGAGGTCACTGTTTTGTCACTGGGACATAATATCTTTCAACTGAAGCCAAAGTGAAGAGAGACTCTTTTGGCTGATAATTTCAAGAGCTTTAGTCCACAGAAAGGTTTCTTCAAACCAGAAACGATATAGAATGATATGATGGTGCTGGTGGTGGAAGCTCCATGCCACATGGCATCCAGGAAGTGGAGAACAAAGTAGAATAGAGGAATGAGACTATACCCTTCATTGTCAATTGCTCAATGACCTGATACTTCTCCTGTTTTTTTTAAAAAAATAATTTAATACAGGGTCTACAAGTTCCTACCCCACAGATTGAACTCATGGTGATCCTCTTGTTTTCAGCCTCCTAAACTGTGATCACAAACCCGGGCCAGCACACCCAGTCTCAATAGCTGTTTCAGTGTGCTCCAGGGTCAGGGCTGGCCCAGCACACTGGGGATTGAACCCTGGCTCCTGAGACTGCCGAAGCAGGCACTCTAGCCTGCTGAGATATCTGGCTGGCACTTCCTGACTCTTATGAACAGGCTTCACTTATGAACATGAGACCATAGGGGAATTTATGTCTAAACCATTACCACAGGACAGCCTAAGTTTACACTTTCAAATCATCACTATATGCATTATCAACATAATTTCCACTGACATATATTTATATTATAAAACTCTCACTGGAAAAACACACTAGTGGTAGCTCCAGTCACTTGAAGACACCTAAGTAATTCTAAACATTCACAGAGCACTGCATGAAAGAAATATGATAACATTTTTCTTCTCATTTTTCTTGAGTGTTCTAATGGCTTAAGTTGTTTTTTTTATATATTTAATAGGAATCTTTTACTGCCATTATTCTGAGCACTCAGAATTTCATTTACTAAAATAATAGTGTAAAGACATGGAGCAAGATAATGGAGAAACATCAGTGCTCTTGACTCTGCAGTACAACACCCTAAACCATTGTTTTTTCTTTTTTGCCCGACAGGACCATCCATTCTCACACCTTTCATTTCAAGCAAGATACCATGTTGTCCTCCTGCCCCCAAACCATGGTCTTCTTCTTTAAATAGATAGACCACCCTTAGGCAAAACATGCTCCGTGACATGGGTCTTTTTACATCCTACACTAAAGAGAAAAATTCAGTCCAAAGACAGAACAAAGTCTTTTCCTGTTCTCTCCTGTTCTTTATCAATGTATTGTCTTCTTTTCACAGGAAATTCTGAAGATTTGATATAAAATCTGGCCAGATTTGGTCAAAGGGTCTCAGAACCTGACTGCACTACAGAATGTTCCCATTTCAAGAGTATATTTGTTATAGTAGAGTGTGACCAGAACTCAGAGTCAATGAGAACTGGGCTTTACACAAGGTTCTGTGACTTCCTGATGTTTGAAATGACTTTGTCTCTATAAGCCACTGCTTGCTTGACTGCCTTTTCCATATTCATAAGAGATTTAAAAATGAATTATTTTTCAAACATTAAGTAAAATGATAATCCAACTCTGTGACCAGTGTGCAAAAGTGATTTAATTCTGAGACACTATATTAGAAATATGATCCTTATTATAACCAACATGTGCAGGATCACAATTAGAATTATTTTCTTCAATTTAGCTTCTGGATAATCTTGCACAATGGATGTATAGTGAGTCAAAATGTATTACTGTATGACCCTTGCTAGTCTTTCAAAATCTTTGATCACAAGAAGGTAAATTAGGCAGCTCATCAGAGATAGGTAAATTTGGGGCACAGAGCAGTGGGAAAGACCAAAACAGTGCTCCAGGAGGCCAGTGAAAGAACGGTTAAAGTCATTACTGTGGGATCTAAGTGTGTGTCAGATGCATTTAGTCCTGAAAGCACGAATTACTCTAGCTTTTCATCATTATAATGAAATGACTGCAGCAGAGTATGTCATAGCAAGAGTCTTATTTAACTCAAACTTCTGGGGGCTGAAACACTTCCATATAGTGATTGCTTTCATGTGGGAAGGTTCTGAACTACCACAAGTTGTAACATGTGAAAGAGAAAGGAAACGTGATTTGATGTCTCTTCTATATCTCTCTCTTCACAGAAAACCATGATTTAATCATGAGGGTCATACCTTACTGGCCCCATGTAATTGTCATTGCTTCTCAATATCTCTATCTCTTCACAGCATAGTTCAAATAAGTTCCTACTAGCCGGGTGTGGTGGCGCATGCTTGTAATCCCAGCACTAGGGAGGCTGAGGCAGGAGGATTGTTGTGAGTTCGAGACCAGCCTGAGCTACAAAGTGAGCTTAAAGCCAGCCTGAACTGCATAGCGAGACCCTGTCTCAAAAAAAAAAAAAAAAAAAAAAAAAAAAAAAAAAAAAAAAAAAAAAAAAAAAAAAAAAAAAAAAAAAAAAAAAAAAAAAAAAAAAAAAAAAAAAAAAAAAA
>PVKA01052345.1:0-11757 GCA_004027165.1 Ctenomys sociabilis | reverse complement strand
AGAGGAGAGGAGAGGAGAGGAGAGGAACTGGACTGAAGGTCAAAGGCAAATGCTGCCTAGTCTATAAGGCCCTGGGTTCAACTCTTAGAGAGGGAGATGGGAGAAAGTGAGAAGACAGAATGAGAAGAAAGAGGAGGGGAGAAGACTGAGGAAAGAGAAAGAGCAAATATTTTTAACCAGACAGTAAATGGTTGTGGCCATTACTTATGACTACCAAGTATTGCCAGCTCCCCTCTCAGCCCCTCAGGGTGATTGCCTTTCCTTGAATCTCTGGAGATTACTGTGGCCACAGGACATGGCCAGAGGAATGGAAGAACTGGAGGTATGAGTAGTTTAAAAGCAATGAGCATTCTCTATTTCCTTCCACTGCAGTGACCAGAAATGTTCCAAAATGTGGATATTTTTCATCATCCTGGGTCCTGGAAAGAAGATGCTATGCAGAAATGCACCCAACCAACCCAAAAATATATAGTGTGAGAAAGAAGTGCTGTGGTTCTCAAGCCACTGAGATGTCGTAATAACCTAGTACATTCTTTGCAGTACAACCATAATCCCATATCTTTTTCAAAGCACAAATCCCCACAGGCAAATGAACCTGAGTTGCATCTGAACGCACATGAAGCCATGTGACAAAGGGTTGCCCATTACATCGCAAATAATGCAAGTGAAAAATGCAGGGAAAGTCACTGAAGTCCTCAAACCATTTTCAGTAAATTCCAGAGCAGTGAAACTCCTAGGTTATATCACCGGAGGCTCGACCTTGAAGGACATTGGCTGAATTACATTATCAATCAGGGCTACCATTACCTTGTCACATAGAAATTTGTCAAAATTTCACTGTCACTTTAAATAGAAGCTATTTAACTTCTGGCTGGCAACAGAAGAATCAACAGAAGAAAACTGAGTTCACAGAGGAAAATAACATCAAAGCTGAGGAAGAGCACTAGCAATCTGGAGGCTAGAGAGAATGCTGGGACAAAGCAGAGCACTTCTGAGTTTAAATGGTTAAAATACTTGGATATACAATCTGAAGGAGGGTGGGTGACAACTTAATGCAAATCTTATGATTTTTTTCTTATATAAGTAAAAGTTATATCAGATATAAATAATACATCTAACTAATTTGCATCCAATATTAGATGCAAATTTATACACCACTTTTAAAATGTCAATCAGAATTCAAAGTGCCAGGAAAGCAATAAGTCCTTGTTTAATTAGTAGCATCACTTATTTCATCTTGGTTATACATCAAATCACCATGATTTGTTCCTGTTAATGACAAAGCCAAATAAGATTTAGTTGTGTCATGTCATGAACCTGAATCTTCAAGAGCTATCAGTGGACAGTGGATGCCATATGTTTGGAAAATGTTTATAATTGATTTCTTTCTGGGATGGAGACCACTACAAAGCAGCTCTGAGCAGGATTTAAATTAACCACTTGGCTTTCTGTATTTACTTGTGAGTCTGTCCCAAACCTAGGCCCCTTCTCTAGAAATGACAGCAGACTCCTAGCAAGTGGACCTCAGTGAGGCACTGGTCCTGGCTAGGGCTTATAGTGGCCTGGGACTCCGCGATGCCTCAAAGGACAAGACAAAGTCATGGCTAAGGACGCTTGGCTGCAGCTCCAATTAACTAGATACATAAAGACAGCAATTGCCGGCATCTCACTCCCATAGTGAAGCTCTTCCTGGAGAAAACAGAGTGCTCCTGAATAAACATCCTCTAGTACTTGGAGAAGTCTTCAAACTGACTTCCAAGGTCCTGCCCAAATTCTCCCTTTCTTCAATATTCCCCTCCTTTGTTTGAAAACCAAATATATATGGGCTGCCCAGAAAAGGTCTTTTGTCTCAGCTGCCAGAGAATCTCAAATTCTGTTGTGAGCTTTGAACCTTTTAGATCCCTAAAATCATACTACTTGTCCCTTTCATTTAAGCCTTCTCCATCTGGGAGATTGTCAGTCTGGTCAGTCCACAATAACTAAGTGATGATATTAACCTAATAGTCCTTCTCTCAGAGTATACCCAAACTTCTATTCTTTCTGTAATGTTTTTTGACATTCAAATTATTTGTTTCTGTTTCTGCCTGCAATTGTATCCTCATCACTCTGCTTTTGATCATTCCAAAAAAAGTACAGTATTGCTATACTGAGTATTTCTGCATCCCAGATATTCCAAAGGATGTTTTCTACACATACACTGGCATATATACACATCAAATTGTCATAAATCCTAGCTTGTATTCTTTATATTTTCTTTATAAGGCAGTTATTACCCTTCTGCATTCCTTAGACACAATGTTGCACTTCTGCTTGATTGGTACCTACAGACGGGTGGCCTATTTGTGGCTTGCAGTCCTAATTATTCCCAACATGGACACGTGGAGGTCTATGAAAGAAATCAAGGCATCATCAAGACCAATGCCATGTATTCCCCTTTTGACTGGGGCAAGAGCCAGTGGAAGTAGCTTTCAAATTTGTGTGAATGAGATTTGATTTTAAAGAAGTGAGTTCAGGCTCTATTGTTCCTAAGAAGGGCCTCTTTTGAAGGTCTGCAGTCCAAGCAGAGAAGCTCTCATGCTCCCATGAGATAAAGAGTCTGAGTCTTAAAGCAGAAAGTACTTGTTTGTGACATGGTAGTTTCAAGACAAGAGAGATCAGCAAAGCCAAAAATACGCATGTGTAGAACAGTGCTTGGCATGAAATACCACGGAATGAATTGTAACCATGACTATGACTATTAATGCTGATTACCATGTATTCATTCATCCATTTATCAAGGAATAAATAAGCTTATGTTGTAGTGCCTCAACTCACATTTCTCTATTTCTGAAATTGTAATCATTATTACATCAAACATATACAACACACTTTTCTTCTACTGTGAAATACTCTATTAGTATGGCTATGTGTCCTACAGTGACAATGTCCTAGGTCCTGCCACTGCCCTAGATAGTATAGGCCGGCAAAAATAGGGAAGCTCTTGCTCACTAGGAATTTGTGAATGCCAGCACCTAGCACAGAACCCTTGGGACTCCACAATGTGGCTTCAAAACAGTGAGCTGCTGCTCCCTGCTCCTGTGACCCATCTAAGTTGTTCCAAGCATTTAGACATCACTGACCACTTTGATAAATTCATCAAAGCAATGGATGAAGATACATGCCTCCATTTATTAACTTATATGGAATCTTAGGAGTCTCTACACTCTCCACAGACAAATCACGGTCTCCCTCAAAAGAATCTATGAAACCTGGAAAATAGCTCCCATTTGCCTTCTATGAAAATCTCCCAGCCACTCTACAGTTCCTAATTCTGTGATCTTCCAGACTAAGCAGGAGCAGACCCTGAAGTAGAAGGCTGAAATCCTAAGCTAAGAATCACTGGCTCAGAGAGTCCCCGGTGTAGCTGAGCTGTTACCAAAAGAATTAAATTAAAAGGGCAGGAAAGGCTGTTTCCACTAGCCTTCCACCTATAGGTACTTATTTTTCTCACTCATTTGATGCAAGGAATGCTAGGCTCATTTCTCCAAATCCAGACTTGTGGCCTGGTCGTGTCTCAAGCCTCTAACCATAAATGTCAATGTAAACACACATTTTCTAGGAGGATGATAAAGCCCAAAACATCTATTTTAAGAAAAGGAATGTGCAAATGTATCATTATAATTTTTCTACAACTTATGACTCTAGTCAAAATGTTTGTTAAAAAATCCCTGGTGAGATATATCCATGATCCCCCAGGGTCTCTGCGCCTTAACAAAGACAATGCATCAAGATGCTCCCAAGAATGGCCACAGAGATGGGCAAAGCCAGAGATCAAGCATGGGATCTAAAGTTTAATTTTTAAATACCACAAGGAAGAATGAAAAATCACAAACAACCAGAAGTGGGGATGGAAGGTGAATAAAAAGTTTTGAGCAAAAGAAAAGACTTAGTAGTTTGAATTTTAAAACATACAAAAAGTAGATAAAAAGATCTCAAGTATCCGGCTGGTTTTGTTTATGTAACAGACTTGCAGATCAATATTTATTGTAAGAATGGATGGGTTTAGGAACTTGCTAGGAACCTACAAATGGGATCATAAATATATTTTTCCTAATATATGTATAACCTTTTTGTTTTGAGTCCAGGAAATACACTTAGGATATCATGCTTGTCAGGCAAGCACTATGACACTAAGCCAAATCCTCAGCTCTGTAATACCACTTTTACAGAGTTCTGTTTTATAAAGCTATATGAAAGTCTCACATAATCACATATATGATTTTTTTAAGTTTTATTTATTTTGTAAGGGTCTCACTACACAGTTCAGAGTCATAGTGATCCTCCTGTCTCAGCCTCCCCAGCGCTGGGTTACAGGCATGCACTACCACATGCAATTCTGGTAACCTGCATGGTGTGCCCAGAATTCTGGAGCCAGCATGGTGTGCAGTACCAGGGATCAAACCCGGGTCCTTGTGCTTGTCAGGCAAGTGCTTACACCACTGAACTATGTCCCTGGCCCTATAATTTATATTATATAATTTGAGTATGTGTGATTGTATTTTATGACTGAATTTTTATGAAAATCAATATAATTCAAGTTAGATTATATTTATTTTTTCTTTCAGTTTTAAAAGAAATTAAAACATGATCCTGGGCCATGGGCATCTTTGTGTGTAATAGGAACTTGGGCCTGATCACAAACACCTTTCCATTTTCTTATACAGCCCAGTCCCTGACACTAATGCTGACACCAGACTCTAAGACCTAGACTCTAGAGGAAAGGATTAGGCAGGCAGGACACAAGGTAAACTGTTACCTGGAAATGTCCAGAAACAAGATTGAGACTATCATCCTGTGATGGAAGAGCTCTGACTCCATGGATAAAAAGTTGCAGAGCTTAGACACAACTAAAGAATACATGCAAAAGGGAAATACACAGAAGATTCCTGAGTAGTTCTCACCCCAAAGGGGATCCTTCCACTTTGGATGTGCAGGGAGGGCTGGTTGTCATGGTAAAGATGTGCAGGGGTGAGAGTTAAGGATGCTGGATGCCCTCCAAGCAGCAGACAGCATCACCCAAGGAACAGTGGTACCAATGGTACTTCTATAAAGAAATCAATCACGTTAATATGAAAGTCAGTGCTGGAGTTATAGGCATATGTCATCACGCCTGGCTTCAATTTTTTTCTTTGGGTCTATATGTCTGTCCTTTTGCCAGCACAATGCTATTATTATTGTAGCCTTATGACTATAAAATTGGATAATTCTAATTTTGTTTTTCACAACCAATCTTCTTTCTTTTTAAAACAATGTTGACTGCTCTAGGTCTTTCACACTGTCATTTCCTATATTGCCCAAAAGTTGCAGGCACAAGAGCATGAAGGAGAATAAGAATTAAAATGTGTTTCGTGCACACACCAATTTCCCTGGTGAGTGTAATCATTATATATGGAAGCAAAATTTAAAAGTTTATATAGGTTCCTTAATAAAATGCCTTTGCTTTCTTTAAAAAAAAAAAAAAGTCAGCAGCTGGGATTTGATGCCATGCTGGCCCTGCCCCCGGGGTATGCTGAGACATGACTGAGACTGGGCATGGTGGAGGCTGTAATGCCAGGGCTTCAGAGGCTGCAAACAGAAGATTCACTATGAGTCAGATCTATGTAGTGAGACCCTGTAGACCCTGAACTAAACACAGTTTAAAAAAAGAAGAAGAAAGTCAATACTACATAAATAGAGAAAAAGAAGACTGTTGCCCTAGGCACTTATAACCAAATTAGGAAATAAAAATGCTGTAGTTACAGGTGGCTAATTGCTAAAGGGAACATTGCTACCTTGCCTCTCCATACCTGATCCTTCTGTAAGTAGTAATAACAGTAATTCTATTGTAGGGCTTCTAGAATTTAGTAGAATTAATATATGTAAAGTGTTCTGAATATTACCTTGCTCTCAGACTCTCTGTGTCATTCATTCCAAGGAGCCTTTAAAGCCAACCTATACTCTTCAAGAATATAAATGGGTCTTGAGCCAAAGGGGAGTTAAAAAGGGACTCTGCTGGTCCTTAGAAAGCAAACTGGCCAATCCTCAAGGAAGGCTATAGAATGCTACAGGATTCCTTCTCTGTGGGAAGAGATGTTCCACTGGAAACAGTCACCAACATTGTCACAGGACTAGGACTAGCAGAAACCCCTTCACAGGTCTGAAAATCTTGCCTACTCTTCCTACAACGTCCTGAGCAAGCCAAAACACCTCCTCTATTAGAACTTATACAAAGGAGGGTGACAGACCCTGAGGAGGACTGGCAATTAGGCCTTGCCTTCATGACACCATGAGGAGAACTTCAACAGATATTGGTCCGACTTAACATACTTCCAAGCCCCACTGAAGCCTTTCCTACCTGTTCAGAAAGGCTACAGAGGCAATCAAGCTGATACTCAAAGAAATCTCCCTAGGTTTAGACTACCATGATCTCTCCAGAGTGAGACTTTCTTTTACCTCCCAAATAACTCAGGGATGGGCAAAGGCTTCAGGAATAAAGTACCACTTCTGTTCCTCCTGGCAACCTCAATCTTCTGGAAAGGAGGGAAAACCAGCCAGACCCTAAAGCAAGCTCTTGACAGCCTTTGCCAAGAGCTGTATGAATCTGGCTCTGACGGCTACCAACAGTTCTCATAAAGGTTTGTAACACATCCTAAACAGGGCTAAGTCTGAGATGTTCCAGGAAGGCCATTTCTATCCCCTGATACAATAGCAGACACAGAGTCTATGGGATTCTTACTGTACAATGAACTACCTAAATGTAAGGAGAGTCCTGCCAACTCCTGGTCCAGGGGAACCGCCTCGGTGTGCCCTGAGGACCAAGTGCTTGTGAGAACTTGGAGAGAGGGAGCACCAGCAGGGCAGAGAAAGCCAGCATGAAGAGGCGCTCACTCAGTGATCCCTGCAACACCCATTGCAGAACTGACGGCCAAGGCAGAGGACTAGGTCCATTTCTCTAGATTCGAGTTAGTCCCACCTAGACTGTCCAAAGAACAAGATCACCCACAAAGAAAAAGCTACTCCTGTAAGCCTCTGGAAGACTGAGATTTCTCTTCAAAAAGCTGGGCTCCAGTGCTGCTGCAGATAAGCAAGCAAGACCTTGCTAAGATCATGGCCAGCATTTATCTGACCAGCTCCCTCTCTCTCACGTACATTCTTCTCTACAGAACCTGTGAGGTCCAGCTCACTCCTCATACCTGGGCTAATGGTAAAATTTCTTTCTCTCCTTGAACAGGCAGCTCCACAGTCACTAATTCTTATGGTTTTTTTTTTCAACCCAGCCAAGGCGTCACAGCACCCCAAGGTAGTTGGAGAGAGCCTGATCCCCTGTAGGTAGGGTCTACAGCCCCTGCCATCTGAAGAAGCTATAGAAGTTAGAGCTCTCAGCTTCCTCAGCAGCCCCATAAAGAATTATGGGGATTTGTGTCTGTCAGGGTGATGCGATAGGGCATGGCTTAGGCTCACTGAGGGGACACTGGCTGAGGAAGTCACATCCCAGGACTTGTGTCAGGTAATTCTCAAGAACTGTACATTGACTTCACACAGGCCCCTGTGATAGGAAGAAAAGAAGAGAGATGATGCTACTGAACTCATGTTACCATTGCTTTCCTCATGGCAGCCTTCCCTGTGCCCCCTAGGGTGTAGTTTTTCTATTTCTTTTTCTTTTTCTTAATACAAGCTCATTCTGCAGAACTAGTTTCTCTCCTTTTATTCTTCAAGTAAACTTTTTCTTGTTTCATTTTTTCCTCAAAAGAGAAAGAACCTGGAAACCAACTGCAGAGGGTACCCCAGTAGCCTAAAACCTGATAACACAATAGCCCCATTCCCAATACCAAAACCTACCTTAGTTACTTTTCTCATTGCTGGGACAAAACACTGACACATCAAGTTAAAGGAAAAAAGGTTTATTTCAGCTCACAGTTTGTGGAGATTTCAGTCCATAGCTGGCTGACTCCATGTAGGGCAGCACGGTGGAAGGACATCCCAGAGGAGAAACTGCTCATGGGTGGTGCAGGGCAGTGGAAGGCAGCAGCAGCCTGCCTCTCCCTCCCTTTGTACCTATCCAGGCTGTCAACTACACCCAGGTGGGGCTTCCTGTATCCACACCCTAAACCCCAGTATCACACCGTTTCTTCACATTCACATCCCTAATACAGGCACCTTTAAAACTCTTCACCTATGACTGCACGATGCTTTGTGAAGCATCCAGATGCAAACATAACAGATGAGGAGACTAGCTCTCTCCAGGGGCTCTAGCCTTCGTCTCTCCACAGCCTCCGTTCTCCCAAAGTAAACACAAAGATCCCCCATTACATACACAAATGACATCAAGAGAATTTTATGAGTGCATTTTTCAGAGATGGCTGCTGAGATCTCCTTTCATGGGGATGGGTAAAGAACAAAGAGAGGCTGCTTATTTTCTGGCCTTACTTTCCTGGTGCTTGTATACATCTTTCCATATGCATAGATGCCTGAAGAAATTTCACTAAGAGCCGCAGAGATGGGTTGAGGAAAAGCATTTCATTCCAGAGCATCTAGTTTACAGTTTTAAATCAATTTCTCACCAGTAGGAAATGAGTTGTCCCACATTCATTAGGGTCAGGGCTGCACAGCATGAGGAAAGGGTGATTTAATTCCACACATCTGGCTCTTTTCTTTTGGCCAAACGGGGGATTGAACTCAGGCCCTTGCACTTGCCAGGGAACTACTTATTCCACTGAGCCATCTCTCCAGCCCACAACCTCTGGCTGTTGGAATTTAATTACAGGACTATGCTCAGTCCTGACTTTCACCTATCCAAAGGAAGGATCTAAAACATACGATGCCCTTACAATGTCCTACTGGTCGAATTCTGAGGCAGAGACTCCAGAGGAAGGAGACCAGAAAGATGCCACGCCCACTCAGTGAATTTCGGCATGCCACTCCTTGCATTGGGGCATCCCTGGTGCCTGAAGGAGACCTGGACAAGGGTCGATTACTTGACAAAAAAAAAAAAAAACTGTCAGCTGAGTCACTTTCAAAAGTTCAGCTTAGCCTAACACATGCTTCTCAATGAAATTTGCAATGGTTTCACTGAAAGTGCATTCTTTAAAAATCAGAAGGGCAGTCTGGGAAGATAGCTTAAGCGTCTGCCTGGCAAGTGCAAGGTCCAGAGTTCAATCCCTGGTACCACTAAATAAATAAATAAATAAATAAATAAATAAATAAATAAATAAATAAATAAATAAATAAAAAGTCAGAAGGGCAATAAAAACTTAACACTCATCCTTAACCTGTTTGGGGTGAGTAGTATCAGAGGAGGGGCCTGTGCTGACTCGCACAATCCCAAGTCAGCTTAGAGCATGTGACTGAGAGCCACTCACAGCTCCATCTACTAGTTCTCTTCCATGCTTAGGTCTTAGAAAACCGTTTCCCCCATAACTTCCGTTGTGCTTTCTGCTTCCCCTCTACTCAACCCAGCTTTTCTTTTTCTAATTGTATGAAATTAGCAGCCACCCAACTCCTCATATGATGCATTCATCCCTGTCAGATCACTACTGTCTTGAGGGAGGTGGAGGGAGCGCCGCCAGCTGAGGCTGCGGGGAGTGGCAGCATTACTTCCAGCTGCTGTCCCGCCCAGGCTGTTCGCTGCCCTGTGCTGGGCCGGGACTCAGGTCAGTGCTGCCATCCCTGGCGAGACAGCGACCCGAGAGCTGAGGCCAGCCCTCTAAATCCTAACCAAACACAGATTTATCCCAAATTGAAAGTCCGTGTGTCCACTGTCTCCACAACCCCGCTGTTCTCTTCTGAGAACACTGAATTCTGTAGGAAAAGGCCCAGAGGACTCCGCTCTCCACTCGCTGTGTTACATTCCCTGCCAGACTGAGTGGCAATGCAGCCTTTGAAAATGAAGATCAATACCTAAAAAGTCCTCTCACTTACGATTTCCTCTTGAGCTCCATCCTATGACACAGTGAAAAAATAAGAAACCAAAGTGTAATGTGATGTCCAGTATTTTTATAGGTAGTGAGAAAAATCCTTGTTAGCATTTATGGAGCGCATACAATATGCCAGGGCCTATGCTTAGGCCAAGAACTTTACACGTATTAATCTATTTATTCCAAACTAAGAATTGAGTGATGCTTTTTCTCCATTTTAGACATGAGAAATCTGAGGCTCAGGATGGCTGTCACTTAGCCAAAGAAGACCGGAAACTTCAACCCTGGGCTATGCCGCTAACTGGATTCCATCCTAACTGCGGTTGAAGACCACAGCTGAAATCACTGTTCCCAACTGCAGTGACATTCCCACACTCACAGTGGGAACAGGGGCACCGTGGGCCTCTAGTGGGCTGCTGGGCCTCCAAGCTGCATGGCATTTCCACCCGCAGTACAGCTCTCCAACCCAGCTGTCAACTGTGGTGAGGTGGAGAAGCCCTGGCTCCAAATCAGGACTAATACACTGAATAATCTCTTCCTCCTTTACCACTGTCCTGTATGACCCATTTTAGTAAATGATGCAGAACAAGGAACATAGACTAGAAATGTAGCCACGTGATAAAAGACTAAGTGGAAGAAAGTACAGTAAGTTGGTACTAAAAGTTCAACTCAGTTTTTCAAAAACATGGAAAACCCTTGGCACTAAACAAAAAATAAAAAATAACATCATTAAACAAACAAAGGGAGTAATTAGCATCAAAACTTCTCTAAACCTGATTTTGCATCAGAGTTCAAGTGAGAAAGTTCTAAAAATTAAGTCGGGTTGGCAAGTTTTGAACACTTCAAAGGGGAGCATGGTGCTGCCTCCCTCCAACCCCAAGGGTGTGGGGGATCAGGGGGCGAGAGAGGAGAGACAACCCTCCCCAGAGGATCCCTCCAAGCCCCATGCCCACTCAGCATCCGGGCATGGAGCCCAGGCCCTGCCCAGCCAGCTCAGCATACCCGCCAGCCTAGCCATCCTCCACGGAAGGACTCCATGTGCTCGTTGGATTGTGACCGTTTTTTTTTTTTTTTTTTTTTCACAAAGATGACATTTCAATTAATTCAACTCTCTGGGATGCTAGACACGTGTATTTTCTAAAACCAGCTTTCTTCTATCTCTAGCCAAAATTCACTATTCTTTGCATTTCAGGAAACCCAGTAAACTGCTTAAAAATGAAAATCTGAAAATCATGGGGAGCTATAGCTCATCCCCTCAGACACCTGAGGGTCCCCATGGCACCAGCCTGGAAAAGCAGGCTCAGCTGCCCAGAACTAACAGTCCTCAAAGGATGGAGACCTGAAGAACTATGGCCAGGTCAGGCAGGGGCCTGCCCTCTGGAACTCAGCAGTACACAGGATTTGTTTTGCTTTGTCCTTCCAGTATACAATTAAAGTGCGGAGGACCACCTGAGCAGCTCTCCTTGAAAGAAGAGTGACTGTCTCCATTTTGACTGAGCCTGACCCTATTTCCTCATGTTGTATGTACAGAGCTGGCTAGGACTTCTGTTTATCCTTCAGTTGGCCTTAAGCAATGTGTATTGGTCTAGCTGAGGTGCTGGTGATAGTCTTTGAAGGTGGCATGCGTGTTTCCCTGATAAGCCTGCTGCTCCTTAACGTGAGCTGGGTGGAGACAGGGTGGTAGAGCTAATGCTCTGCGCTGCCAGCTAGGATGGAGCCTCAAGATAAAGGTTATGACTTCCTGGGGTTTGAAAGACTACATCAAAGCTGAAGCACACCAGGCCACCCAAAATATTAAATGCTATCTCAATGGCATAATAGTATA
>PVKA01052344.1:0-11758 GCA_004027165.1 Ctenomys sociabilis | reverse complement strand
GCTCCCATTCAAGGCAGTTTATCTTAAGATACTGTAAATGATACTAATTTTTTGTCCATTTGAACATATAAGTTGTGCTATAACAAATCATCCTGTCAGGTGTAACCACTGTCCATATAGTTGAACTTCTGGGATCAAGTATATTTAAATCAATCCCCATCTGGACTGACGGGGCACATCTAGCTTAACTGTGAAAAGATGCCTCACACAATCACCTTGCTGCTGATTTCACGGCCTTGGCACTGCCTTCCCCCTCCCTGTCCCGCCTCTGCCACCTGGAGCCCTGGTCTGGGTGGCTGGCTGAGTTGATGTGAAGGCTTCAGGTTGCCCCCTTGGGACTGCTGTTGAGTGTGGGGGTGCTTTGCCTACGCCCTGGGTTCTTTTTTTAAGTCTTAAGTGACACCCCCTTCCAAGTCATCTATCTGTCCCACTCTCCTCCACTCCCACCCTTGGTCGAAGCATAGATTGTAACCCTCCAACCCCCTCTGAAATTGGCCTTCGGTGAGGAATTCAGGGCTTTCCCCATCTCTCCCCCACCTTGATTGAGGGGTGCTGCTTTTCCTCTTCTCCCCTTTGTCACACTTCACCCCCAGCACTCTCCACACCCCTTCCTTCCTCTGGCCAGAAGCCATCAGGTAAGGTTGGAAAGAGTCTCTGACCTCCCTCCTTTAGCTTTGGAACCATAGTCATTCATTTTCCACCAGCCTAGGAAATGAGTACCGGGCCCTGGGATGCCACCTGCTGCCACCATCAGCCAATGTCTCAGCTCAAGTGTGATGAGGTGAACAGAGCAGCCGCTAGGGTCACGCAGACCTGCCAGCACCCCAGGTCCCTGGTGACCAGACTAAGCGAGGCCATATGAAGACACTCATAAGCATGCAAGGTTGGTCTGTATTGTTCGCACTTCCCCACCCACCTCACTTTGGAACTGAAGAAGGTTTACACAGGCCTTCGTTCGGGTGCCCTTACCTCCATTTGGGTCCAGTGCGCAGTCAGAACTGGAACAGAAGAACCCGGCCGGCATGGACTGGGGCTTTGGTGCTGCTGCTTCTCATACTCAGTGGGGACAAAGGAGTGGCTCGGCGTGCAGTAGATCCTGGGCCTGGCGGCCTGACGGCCTGGCCCCTGCTGCATCTTCCCACTCTGTTCAGGACCACTAAATGCTGAAATATGGATGCATACGAAATAAAGGCAATTCATGGTGTTCAAACAAAAAAACAAATTAGTTGTTCAGTTTGCTAGATATAAGCATACAAAATTGCTTAAAAATTAAAAAGAAGAAAAATAAATTTAAGCATTATTTGTTCCTTTCAGTGGACTAGTAGAAATCAGCACGAAAAATTATTCTAGCTGTTCTATGTATATAAATGTGTATATATATATATATATATATATATATATATATCTCTTTTTCCTTCTTTTTCTCCTTTTCCACATTGCAGTTAGTCCTTCCCTTTTAACAGTTTCTTTCTATCATAGTATCCATTGCCCCTTTCAGAATTTATGTTTTATTTCAAGTTCTTACATTAGGGAGACAACACAATGTTTACCAGTGAAGGGTCTGATTTATTTGACTTATGAGTATATCTCTAATTGAATCCATTTACCTATAAAAACCTGAAGTTTATCCTTTAAACCGCTGAGTAATAGTCTCAGTAACTCTACTCTTGTTACTGGGACAAATACCTGACACTCAAAAAAGAAGGAAGGAAAGCTTTATTTAGCTCACAGTTACTGCAGGTTTTAGTCCATACTCAATTGGCTACAAGGCCGACTGGCACATGGCAGAGGGTAGGAGTTCATGGTGGCAGAAAACAGCCAAACAGCAAGAGCAAAAGGGAGGAGTAACAGCAACAGTAGCAACAGAGAACACATTTGTCTTTCTGTTTCTTTTTTTTTTTTATTTTAAAATTTTTATTCATTTAATGAGAAAAAAGATAAAATAGCAATGAGACAGTTTTAAAACAGGTTAGTAGAACATTTACAGTAATTAATATATTGCATACGGTTGTATGCATAGTAGGTGTTCAGGGGACAAGATGCAGACATGATATCTTGTCTAAACACTACTAGTACAAACTTTTATTCTCAGTGAACTAAGAGAAAGCTATATCTATATCCTCCCTTATGTATACATATATATATTTCCTTCCCTTTTTTTCCGACAACAAAACTGTCCTTCATTAACACTTTTGTGAAGTTAGTAACTAGGTTGCCTAGCAGCTGGTAGTTAAGCAGGCAGGTTGTTCATCTCAAGAGTGAGGTAGCTTGTTTGTTTTACACACTGGGCCAAGTCCCATCTACACACATTTGATCAATTTCCTAGTTTCATGGCTCCCAACATATCCCCATTTTTCATTTTTTGTTTTTCCAGAGATGGATATTCCACTGCAGTTGGAGAAGCTGAATTTGGAGAAGTCTTTAAAGGACCTTTCCATACTTGAAACTAGTCTAAAGCTTTTGTGTACTTGAATTCATCAAAATAACCCAATATAGTCCATAATAGTAGTGAGTTATCAGCACAACTGGAAAATGTCCAAAGTTGTGGACTTGAGCATTTTACAGCTAAGTATATAAACATAGCTTTACTTTTTATACCTTTTGTTATACTTTTCTGCTGGGTGGTTAAGACCAAGTTAAAGCAAAACCTATAAAACTAGAAATGTAACTTTTGTATCTGGCAATGTCAGACAAATCCCCTCAGGATTTACCCTGAAACCTTATACAGCACCTTGTTGATCTTTTGTTAGGGTCAACTATCTGGCTGAGTCACAGCCATTGCTTGACCAATTTACTCTCTGTGAAAGCCTGAGAGAAGTTTTTCTCTCTAGGTGACTCTGCTTAGGCACACTATATATCATCGATCACTTTCCTTTGTGGCCCCATAATCTCCTTGATCAGGAAATTTGGGACATCACTGAGTTATACAATGTCACAGCACAGGTTCTCTTATGTCCTGAGTCCTCACTGACTTGAAATGCTAGGGCCAAAATATTGGCTATCCTTGTAGTCCCTCTATTTCTCTAATTTTTGATCTGCAAACTTTTGTTGTTAAACATCCAGAAGAAAAGCTTAATGTTATCCTGTAACAGAGGCAGTTGAGTTGACCATCACTATGTGTCTGAATATCAAATGCCTTAGACATAACATGGAACTGTTATTTTCCAGTAACCATGGATATTCTAAAATTTAAATCTTTATAGAATGTGAAAAAAAAAACCAATTACACATTTTTACACAGAAATTTAAAGATCAAACCACATACAACATTGTAGCAGGACAGTCTCTCTCTCTCTCTCTCTCTCTCTCTCTCTCTTTGTGGTGCTGGGGATAGAACTTGCCAGGGAAGTGCTTATTCTACTGAGCTATCTCCCCAGGCCCCTTGTAGCAGGACAATCCTATGACATTTTTTTTTTTGTATCTTGTTTTCTTTTATTACCTTCTTTTAAAAAAATTACTTTAAAGAGAGTGTAGCAATAATTGATATTACATTAGAAGTAGTATGCATTTAGAAGACCAAAATGGCAGGTATTTCAAGCTTGGTTTTAGTATTACACATTGCTATTATTCTCAGTGTAGTTGCTTTACAGGTATCAGCATATAGAGTCAGTCAGGGTGAGAATTCTACTCATTAACTGCTATTTTCAAAAACCTAATGGAGAATGTTAGGGCCATTGCCTTAACCATCTTGTTTAAATAAATGTATGGTTTGCCCTTGCCATATTTCCTAAATTTTCTTCTTTCTCTTCATTGTTTAAACCTTAAGATCTCACTTTCCATTTAACTGTGTTATGACTTTCAATTTTTATTTCTTCTTTTGAGTTCTTACATTAGGAAAACTATGATATTTACACATGTGGGTCTGGTTTATTTCACTTATGAGTATATCTTCAAGTTGCATTCACTTATATAACAAGGCTTCGAGTTTATTTTTCTTTATAGCTGAGTAATACTCCATTGTATAAAAATACCACATCTTTTTCATCCATTCCTCAAGTGATGGGCATTTTGTTTGTTTCCAAGATTTGGCTATCACAAATTGTGCGGCTATAAAATAAGTGCATATATGTCACTATGATATGATGTTGTCAGTTCTTTTAGGAAAATTCCCTAAAGGGGGATACCTGGATTGAATGGGGTTTCTAGTCCTACTTTTTTAAGGAGCGTCCACACTGATTTCCATAATGGTTGTACCAGTGTATGTAGAAGACTCTTTCAGGTCCTCATCTCAGTCCAAGAAACCAGTATTTGTAATCCCAAAGCTACGTTATTGGAATCCCATCAAGTTGATTCCAATCTACCACTTTCCATGCAACCCATGGCAAAATAAAGACACTAAGTTATACTTTTAATCATTGGGGAGTTGAGGGGCTCTAGGCCCAGCCATGAAGATGGCTTTCCGGAACCAAGAGAGCAACCCAGGGCCTCGCCCAGTTTTTATTCAGCGGGGGAGTGGCTTGAGGAGGATTGACTGAGAAGTGTGGGAAGAAGGTAACCATTGTGAGCTGAGCTAGGCTTACATTTATCTCCACCATATGCAGAGAGGATAGGCAGAGAAAGTAATTTGCATTATAATTGCTTAAGACCAATTGAAGGATAAACAGAAGTTCTAGCCAGCTATGTACATAAATAGGGTCAAAATGGAGACATTCACTCTTCTTTCAAGGAGAGCTGCTCAGGTGGTCCTCCACAAGTGTATGTTCCCACCAGCAGTGGAGAAGCGTTCCTTTTCCCCACAGCCTCTCCAACATTTGTTGTTGGTTGATGTCTTAGTTACTTTTCTCTCATTGGTGGGACAAATACCCAACATCCACAGTGGAGGAAGGAAAGGTTTATTTAGCTCACAGTTACTGGAAGTTTCAGTCCATATTCAGCTGGCTCCAAGGCAGCAGGGCACATGGCAGAGAGCAGCAGTTCATGGCAGCTGAACAGCAACAACAACAAAGCAATCGCTGCAGAAAGTCTTCTCTCTGTCTCTTATACTACACTGAGGCTCTCTGCCCCAGGGTGGGATGTAGTACTCACACCCATAATCCCAGCAGTACTAAAAGACCCATAATCCTGGCCTTGTATCATATATAATCCCAGTGGGATCATGAGTTAATCAGAAACTCTAGAAGTCCCCACTTCTTGACTACATGAGGCTTTGGAGGGACAACTAGACATCAACCATAACAGTTGATTTCTTTATGATAGCCATTCTTCTGGGGTGAGATGGTACATCAGCATTGTTTTAATTTACATTTGATAAATTGCTAGTGATGTGGAACATTTTTTCATGTATTATTTGCTTCTTGTATTTCTTCCTGAGAAGTGTGTGTGCATCTCAGATGCCCATTTTTGGATTGAGTCTTTAAATTTTGGGGCCCTAATGTTTTTTTTTTTTTTTTTTTTAATTCTTTATGAATTCCAGATAGAAGACTTTGTCTGAGTGCTTAGTAGTTAAGGTTTTTTTTTTTTTTTTTCCAAATTTGTGAGTTGTCTTTTCATTCTTTTAGCAATTTCTTTTGATGTGTAGAATCATTTCAATAAGAGGAGGTCCCAGTTGTTAATTCTTTCAAGTATTTCCCATGCAGTTTGATTTTTGTTCATGAACTATTTGCCTACACCTATATCTTCAAGATTTCCACCTACTTTCTCTCCAGGAGATTTAGTGTTTCTTTGTCGGGAGCCAGATCAGGATGGCGCCGGCCCGTTCTCCCCCCGCCCTTCGTGCTTCTAAGATGGTGCCCATATCCTGTTTCCTGATTCTTGCTGTTGAGCCTAACATTACCTTGTTTGGGTATACTCTGCCCCTGTCTTCCTGAGGGCCTATCATTTGTATCCACGTAGTGCTCTCTGATTGGGTTATAAACATTATAAAGATTGCTGTACAAGGAAATTAGACATGCTTGCACCATAGGAGCCACGGATAGCGGACACATGTAGAGGCTTGCATCACACCCGATAAAGGCTTGCTGAACCCTGTTTGTGAGTGTCTGAGTGTCTTCTTCCGCGGGACGGGAGTGGCGACGGACATTTCTTTTTAATGTTAAGATGTTTAATCTATTTTGACTTTAGTTTAGTGCATGGGGATAGACCTGGGTTAAGTTGTGGTTTTTGGCATGTAGAGAGCCAGCTTTTCCAGCACCATTTGTTAAAGTGGCAATCTTTCTTCCAGTAAGTGTGTTTGTACCCTTTGTTGAAGACAAGGTGCCTGAGTGTGTTTATAGTTGTATCTGACTCTTCTAATCTATTCATTGATCCTCAGATCTATTTTTTTTGCCAGGACCATGCTGATTTTATCACAGTAGCTTTGTAATATAATTTCAAGTCAGGAATTGTAATGCCTCCTGCCTTGCCTTTGTTGCCCAGGATTCCCTTTGCTGTTTTAGTGTTTTCCTGGATCCAAATAAATTTTAGAAATGTTTTCTGTAGGTCTGTGAGGTTTGTTGGGAGTATTTTGTTAGGGATTGCATTAATTCTGTATAACACTTGGATAATGGCCATCTTCACAATATTGGTTCTTCCTATCTAGGAGCAGAGAATATCTTCCCATTATCTGAAATCTTCTATGATCTATATTTTTCAGATTACTGTAATTTTCGTTGAATAAATCTTTTACTTCTTTACTAAGATTAATTCCTAAGTATTCATTTTCCACAGTGCTATTGTAAAAGGTATTGTTTCTCTAATTTCTCTCTCAGTGTGTTTGTTATCTGTGTAGAGGAATGCTATTGAGTTTTGGGTATTGACTTTTTTATCCTGCTATGCTACTGCATTTGTGTATTAATTCTAGTAACTTCTTGGTGGAGTTCTTTTGGTTCTTTCAAGTAGAGTATCATGTCATCTGCAAATAGTAATAGTTTAACTTCTTCTTTGCCTATTTTTATTCCTTTTATTTCTTTCTCTTTTCTAATGACTCTAGCTAATGATTCCATAACTATATTGAATAGGAGTGGAATAGGAGTGGTGATAGAGGACATCCTGTCTTGTTCCTGATCTGAGAGTAAAAGATTTCAGTTTTTCCCTATTTAGAATTATTTTAGATGTTAGTTTGTCATGGATGGCTTTTATCAGATTGAGGTAGAGACCATCTATTCCAATTTTCTGTAGGATTTTGAACATTGAATGAGTGTTGGACTTTGTCAAAAGCCTTTTCTTTATCAGTTGAGATAATCATGTCTCTTTTTTAATTTGTCTCTATTGATATAGTGTATTACATTTATAGATTTCAGTATGTTGAACCATCCTTGCATTCCTGGGATGAATCCTACCTGGTCATGGTGTATAATGTTCTCAATAATTTGCTGTATTATATTGCTAGAATTTTATTGAGGATTTTTGCATCTATGTTCATGAGAGAGATCAGCCTGTAGTTCTCTTTTTTAGTTGCATCTTTCTATGGTTTTGGTATCAGTATAATACTTGCCTACAGGAGCGATTTTGGGAGAATTATTTCCTTTTCAATTTCATTGAAGAGTTTGAGGAGTATTGGGATTATATCTTGTACAAATTTCTTATAGAATTCAGCTGTAAATCCATCAGGACCTGGACTTTTGTTTGTTGGTAGTTTTTTTTTTTAATTACATTTTGAACTTTATTGGCTGTTATTGGGTTATTGAGAGTTGTTATATCTTCTTGATTCAGTTTTGGCAATTTGTACCTCTGTAGGAATCTGTCCTTTTGTTTTTTGTCTTTGATTCTATGACAATAAATATTCTCAAAGTAGCTGTTGATGATTTTCTGAATTTCACTTTTTTCATTCCTTTTTGCTTGAATTTGAGGGTTTTTTTTGATGAGGTTAGCTAGGGGCTTATCAATTTTATTTAATCTTTCAAAGAACCAGCTTTTTTATTCATTCTTTGCATTGTTTTCTTTGTCTTGATTGCATTAATTTCTGCTCTAATCTTAATAATTTCCTCCCTTCTTTGGGCTTTGAGTTTGATTTGCTCTTCTTTTTTTAAACGTTTGAGGTGGAGCATTAGAATATTTGTTTGTTCCCATTCTGTTTTCCTAATATGTGAGGTCACAGCTATAAATTTTCCTCAAGAACTGCTTTCATTGCATCCCATAAATTCAAATAAGTTGTGCTTGCATTTTCATTGAATTGTAGATATTGTTTTATTTCATCTGTAACCCATTGGTTGCTGAGGAGGTGTTGTTTAATTTCCATGTATTTGTGGGGGTTTTGTGCTTCCTTCCTTTTGTCATTTATTTTCAGTTTCATTGCACTGTGGTCAGATAATAAGCATGGCATAATTTCTGTTTTCTTACATAGACTTAAGTATGACCTATGTACTAGTATGTGGTCTATTTTAGAAAATGTCCTATGTACAGCTGAAAACAATGTGAATTCAGCTGTGGTTGGGTGGAGCACTCTGTATATGTCCACTGAGTCCATTTGTTCCAAGTTCTAATTCAGTTCTGCTACTTCTTTGCTAATTTTTTGTCTTCTTGACCTATCTTTTTTTGGATAAGGGGGTGTTAAATTCTTCTGTTAAGATTGTGGTATTGAATATTAGATTTTTCATGTCCATTAAGATTTGTTTTATATAGTTGGGTGCTCCTGTGTTTGGTGTGAACATATTTATGACTGCTATTATTTCAGAGATTTCAGATGTGTGAGTTTCAATTTGCTAGTATCTCCTGCAAATAATAAAGATTATACAACATGACCAAGTGAGATTCACGCCAGAGGTACAGGGTTAGTTCCTGACTTTAAAGCAAAAGCTTTCATTTTTTATCCATTTAGTATGGTGTTGGCTATTAGTTTGTCATAGACAGCCTTTATCAGATTGAGGTAAAGGCCATCTATTCTGTTTCTTTTTTTTTCAATCATGAATGAGTGTTAGATTTTGTCAAAAGCTTTTCCTGCAGCTATTGAAAGCATTGTGGAATTTTTGTCCTTAGCTCTGTTGATATGGTGTATTACATTTATAGACTTGTATATATTGAACTAACCCTGTACCCCTGGGGTGAATCTCACTTGGTCATGGTGTATAATCTGTATTATTTGTTGCATTCTGCTTGCTAGTATTTTACTTAGAATTTTTACATCTATGTTCATTAGGGTGGTTGACTTACAGTTGTCTTTTTTTTGATTGGGTCTTTCTCTGGTTTTTGCATGATACTTTCCTCCAGGAATGAGATGGGGAATGTTGCTTCCCTTTTGATTTCATTGAAGAGTTTCAGAAGTAGTGGTGTTATATCTTCTCTAAATTTCTTGTAGAATTCAGCTGTGAATCCATTAGGACCTGAGCTTTTTTGTTGTTATTGGTATGTTTTAAATTACACTTTCAATTTCACTGAGTGACATTGGGTTATTCAGAATTTTTTTTTTTACCTTCTTGATTCAGCTTTGGTAATTTATATATAACTAGGAATCTTTCATTTGTTCTGTGTTTTTCATTCTGTACAGGATTTTCAGAGTAGGTATTAATGATTCTTAGTTTCTATAGGATCTGTAGTCATTTTGCCCTTTTCATCCCTTTTGGCATAAATCTGAGTTTTTATTTTCCTTCTTTTTGATAAGATTGGGTAGGGGGTTATTGATTTGATTTGTTCTTCCAAAGAAACAATTTATCAATTCATTGATTCTTTATGTTTTCTTAGTCTCCAGTTCATTAATTTTTGCTCTGATATTTATAATTTCCTGCATTTTTTTTGCTTAACTCACTCTTCTTTTACTAGAAGCATAAAGCTGTTTATTTGTGCTTGTTTTGTTATTCTGATGTCATAATTCACTACTATAAGTTTCCCTCTTAGGGCTGCTTTCATGTACTCACAGGTTCCAGTACATTGTATGTACATTTTCATTTGATTGTAAATATTGTTTGATTTCTTCTTTAATTTCATCTGTGACTCACTGATTGTTCAGGACATTATTTAGTTTCCATGTGTTTATGAAGTCTTTGTGTGTTTTTTTTTTTTTCTGTGTTATGTTTTCATTTGTACATGGACTCATGGTTAAGAGTTTGCTTCAAATCTCACAAGAGCCTTTGGATTTGGACTTTTCAGCAATGCTGAAATTATTAGGACTTTGGCAACTCTTAGACATAGATTAAATGCCTTCTACATAAAGGGATATACCTATGTCCTTGGGACGCCAAGGTTGGAATGTTGTGTTTAGATGACCTACAAATCCTCATGTGGTCACAGATGGGCTGGGTTTTTTTTATTTAATTTAATTTTATTGAAGAACAAATGGTAGTGAGACAGTTTCAAATCAAATTAATAGGACAGATTCAACAATTAATGCATTGCACATTGTTTCATAGTGGCTTTTTGTTGTGCAAGGTGCATACATGACGCTCTATCTGCAAACACTATTAGAGCAAGGTGGGCTGTGTTGTAGGTGGCTACAGCTACAGCATGTGATGCTGGGGTAAGGGTGTGTGATTACTAGATCAGTCCACTGCTTTGTATGGCATTGCTCTAATCCTGATATCCTAAAGGTGCTATTAAGATCTCTTGCTTGCCTGCTTTTGCTGTCTTCTGCCTGCCATAAAATCCTTCCCCTCTGTGATGCCCCTCTGCCAGCCACCCTGCCCTGGACCTAGCCAATTATGGACTGAGACCTCTACAAACTGTGAGCTAAATAAACCTTTCCCCCTTTAATTTTAGGTACTGGGTATTTTTGTCTCAGCAATGATAGAATTTAATGTTTAACTAATGATTAGAGATATTCTTAAGCACTTGAGATGAAGAAATCTAATATTTGCTAGGAGATTTGTGTATTTTTGTGAGGCAGCTTCAACATTCACTTGAGTCATTTACAACTCTGGATGTTTACTTCCTCCTTCATCAGAGCTTCTAGGTATGAGCTTCCATGAATGAGAGATTACAGACTTCTTAGTCTGTTCCTACTAATGAAAGTGGTCTTCTTGATTCCCATGAAAATTTTATTTGTTTATTTATTTGGTTCACTGTCTCGCTACACAGCTCAAACTCATAGTGATCCTCCTGTCTCAGCCTCCCCAGTGCTGGGAGTGTGTGCCACCACATCTTGTTTTGGGGCTAGCACAGTGTGCCTGGGGTTCTGGGGCTAGCACGATGTGAGGTAGGGATCGAACCCAGTATCTTTTCCTTGTCAGACAGGCACTTAGACTACCAAGCTGTCTCTCCAACCCTTCCCATGAATATGTTAAAGCTGTACAAAGCCACAGTGAACATCTTTTTACCCATCTTTACCTTAAATCAATAACATTATACCTTAAAGAACTACAAAAATGAAAGGAAACTAAGCCCAAAAGCAAATGGAAGAAAATAAAAGCAATAGAGTAGAAATAAATGCAATAGAAAAAATTTTTTAAATTGAGAAATTTAATAAACTCAAAATTTTGTTCTTTTAAAATTTCAACAAAATTAATTGGCAGCTACTAGCTATACAGGTTAAGAAAAAAGAAGATATTAATATAAAATGGAATGAGAGTGGACATCAAAATTGCCTTTACAGAGTATAATGAATATGAGAGAATACTGGGGACAGTTTCATGGCAAGTACCTAGATATAATAATTTAGTGAAAATGGACAAGTTCCTAGAAAGACACAAGTTATGAAAAGTGACAAGAAAAAACAGAAAATATGATGAAACCTATAGCAACTAAGAGATTAGAGTAGTGATATTCCTTGCTCCCCAGGCAAATTCTAAGTAAAACTCTGATGATTCCAGTGTCCACTGGTGAAATCTGTTTTAAACAATTAAAAAGGAAATACGAGTTCTCCTTACACACACACACACACACACACACACACACACACACACACACAGAATAG
>PVKA01052343.1:0-11758 GCA_004027165.1 Ctenomys sociabilis | reverse complement strand
TTTTTTTTTTTTTTTTGGTGGAACCAGGGATTGAACTCAGGCCCTTGCACTTGCCAGGGAAGCACTTACTCTACTGAGCCATCCCCCTGGCCACGATGGGACATTTTTATATAATGAAGTATTACTTAGCTATAAAGAAGAATAAACTGGAGGCCTTTGTAAGTAAATGGATACAACTAAAGGCTACACTTTTAAGTGAAATAAATCAGATCCACATGTATAAACCTGGGATTGACTCCCTACTATAAGAGCCTAAAAGAATATGAAGAAATATTAAAGGAACAATAGATATAGTAAAAGGGAAAAAACCCAAACATAAGAAACAATGGAGATGAAGAAAAGACAAAAGAAAGGGAAAGAAGGAAGGCGGAAATGCCATGCAAGTGCACTGAAGACAGCATTGTGCTATACAAAAGCCACAGTGCAATGCCTTCTGTCTTGTTCTTTTAAATGTGTACCATTTCTAATGTTGTATCAGTCCTTGCTTTATTCACTTTAAGATACATTTAAAAATAAAAAGGACAAGAAAAATCTTCAGGTTTATGGAAAGGAAGAGTCACTATTTAATTGTTAGGTCAATCTGCCATACCTATATCTGATAATCCAAGCAACAAATTCGACGATGACAATATGTAATATCACAACCATTATTTATTTTCCACTCTCATTTTGAAATTCTATACCATTTGTATTGTTTTATATTGCTTTGTTTCTGTCTTTGTTCTTGTTTTTTGTTTTTACTCTTTCAGATAAAAAAAACAACTTGTCAGAATTGAAATATGTTTTAAAGGCATTGCTGTTTTTGCAATTTGAGGGTATACTAGTTATCTATATAAATAATCTTTTCATTACAAATTAATCCAGATTAGATCTTACTGATACTTCCATGGCACTTTGGACTCTTTGTGTCCTAGGACAAATGAGCAAGGGTCAAGTTACCACCTATCAGAGATAAATAACACAAAAAGTGTAAGAAGAGCTGGAACTGCTACTACTCAATGGAGCAGTAGAGAATATGTATGAAACTTATGTGATTCAGCTCAGCTGTTCCTTGATAAGCTTGTCCAATGTGTTTGTAAATAAATAAATAAATAAATAAATAAATAAATAAATAAATAAATAAATGCAGCACCCAAGCATGAGAAAGTCACTGCCAATGGGGACTCAGGTCCCTTTAGTATTGATTTATATCATATCGTCCTTGAGACTACAGAAATCAACCAATGTCACTTCAGTGAAGGGGAAAAAATGAGTACTAGGTTAAAGCCTTGAGGCTAACTGCATCAACTAGGGCTGCAGTTCACCCATGCACCCCAGGCCAGTTTCTCTGTTGGCTGGAGTCACTGTTTCAAAGCTTCACTGTGTCCAAGGTTCTTCTTAGCTCACTGTCCTCCTTTCTCACCATCTTTTCACACCTTCATCCAACTTGAAATCCTTCTCCTATCTCTTTCTCTTTCTCTCTCCCATTTATGCTCTGCACCATAGTGGTCAGTTTAGTGATTTCAACCTGATTGGCTTGGGTTCTGCCCTGGGTAGGCATGAGTGTGTAATGGAGGGTGCCCAGATCAGCGTCTGGTTGCTCCCCCTGTTGCTGTGCCCCTCCTGCCTTGTCCTGGATTCAGCCCCCAGGAACGAAGCATCTTGGCTCTGCCCCATCACTCCACCTGACTGTTACTGCCTGGGAGAAGATGAACCATGGGCTGAAACAGAAAACAAATTAAGCCTTTCTTCCTGTGCATTGTGAATGGTGGGAAGTGTGTCTCAGGGAGTGGAAAGCTGACGGATCCATACCATCATTTGCGCTGACATTTATAACACCATTTCACTACCTACTGCCCAGAGGACCGAAGTCCCCCATCATCACACTAAATACATCCAGAGGAAGTTATCAAAATTTCTGTATCACATTTGAAGTTGAAACGGATAGAGGTGAAAATTCACTAAAGTCATTTTTACTCCTTGTTTTACTAAACAGGTATAAAATCTTCTTGGATTATTTGATGCTTACCTTTTTTGAGGGGATAAGTGTGGTGGTACCTTGAGTTATGATCTTGATTCTCATCACAATTCTGGTTCCATTCTTGTCTAACTCACTTTGCAACCAGAATCATGGCATCTGGTTCATGAACTGAAGCACCTCTGTGCTGGAAGATTGAAATATCAACCTGAGCACAGGAACGCTTTTTCCCAGAATTTTGCTGACTCTTTCCCTGTGAGGAAAAATTGTCTAAAGCTGACAAATGTACAAAGTTGGCCATTGAATAAGCACAAGCTGTAATTGTTCAAAAAAATGAGAGGTCGTGCTTTATTCTTGTCAGCAGATACTAGCCACATGACTGCTCTGATTCACCTCAAGGTGAAATTTCAAGTTGCAATAACATCTTCAATGGTGATGAGACCCTAATCTTGGGGCTTAGGAGGAATTGTCCATGAGGAATAATCATTGCCTCTGAGGTAATGACTTTGGGGAGGACCCATCAAAATTAATCCTGCCTTGAATAGATATACCAGAGGGATATGCAAAAGACGGTAAGTGAAAGACTACACGGCAAGGAGAGTCTCCAGCTAGACACATGTGTTCAGAGGATACTTTGGATCCCAACTTAATGACATTCCTGTATCAAGGATTCAAACCACAAATGCTGCAAAGCTACTGCTGCTAAGTTGTACAGCCACAGCCCCTGTCAGTGTCACACTCCCTTCCAGCCATATCCACTCCAAGATTCTTAAAGCATGCAAGTAACTTATACTGGCCCAAAAGTAGGAGATACAGGAACGGTTAACTGTTGCTTCTCATATCTTTTCCTTCTCCTTCTTTCTTAAATGAACAAAACACATAAGCAAGCAAGCAACAGGAACAAAAATAGAAATAAAGTAGGCAGATAATGATAAAATTTCAAATATACATGGGGAAGAGAGCCTGACTTGAATTTTGAAGCTAGCATTCAAGTAATCCTATCTAACTGATTGAATAAAACTTAGACTCCAGGGCTGGAGAGATAGCTCAGCAGTACAAGTGCTTGTTTGACAAGCGCAAGATCCTTAGTTAAAAAAACAATTAAACTCTATTGGATTAATTTGGACATGTGGCACGAAAAAAGGAGAAACTGTTATTCTGCTATAAAATAGCTTTACTTTTAAGTGTATTGCAGTGCCATTTGTTTGCCAAAGCACCAATCATCTTTAAGGTTCTTCCAAAAATTTCCCACAATGATTAACACCTGGCCTTGAGAGACACTGAAGGTTTAACGGGTGAAAAACAAACTTGAGCAAATTCAGGGTCAGGAAATTTGTGAATCATATTGCAAGAAGATAAAGTATAATTGAGAGATAAGATTCAGAAGGGAAGCATTTGGTTAATTTAATAATTTTTAACAAATATAATCCTATGCAATTTTATCTAACATATATGACTAAGGCAGGTCATCGCCCTTGTTTCTCCTACCAGGAAACTAGATACCAGAAAATTAATTACTTCAAGACATCACAACTGGGTGTTTGACAAGCTAGAGATAAAAAGAACTAGATCAAATAGCTAAATCTGCCCATCCAACCTCTATGAAACAAAAAGTGTAGAGTAAAACTAGAATACAAATGCTGGGACACAGAGTAGAGATCCGCCTTACCAGACAAGAGGCCACAGAGCATTGGAGCTTCTCAGGAATGATAGTCAAAGCAGTTTGTGCCTCTGCTGGATGGGGAGGCCATGTGCTGGGTGTGGGCTGGGTGTGCAAAGACAGTCCTCAAGCACAGGGTCTTCCATCTGTCTCCTTTCCTCAGCCTTCACTCCACTCTCAAGGGACAGTACTAGCTTCAAAAGCATGAGAAATAATGCAGTGTACGTGTGCTGTGCATTTGTTCAGACAATATTTTTTCTTCAGTTAGACAAAGGATATCCTGAACAACACTTCGTCTCATGCCTCTATATCCATCACTTCTGGAGCCTTTCTACTACAAGTCAAATTCCTAAATAGTATGTTGCAGACTAGAAATTTCTAGGTTCTATGTTGCATGTCCCCTAAACAATGTGAAAGAGATTTGTACACATAAGTAAATCAATCCATGCTCCTGGCCACATTTTTCATAATGGCCAAGAAGTGGAAGTAACTCACACAATCATTGATGATGAAAAGACAAAAAAGTGTACAATAAATATGTAATGCAATATAACTCATCCTTAAAGAGGGAAAGAAATTCTTCTCCATGTTCAAACATAAATGAACCTGGAGTACATCACATGAAGTGAAACAACCTAGTCACACACAGGCACAGAAAGATTACATGGAGGAGTCAAACCTTTGGAAGCAGAAATTTGAATTTGAGGCCAAAGGCTGTGGGTCAGGAAGGGGAACTGTTTTTCAATGCACACTGAGTTTCAGTTTTGCTTTGTGTCTCAGAGTTTGGCACCTCCCTTGAGTTCTGGAAAGCAGCTGGCAGTTTTCTTAGGTGTGAGGAGAGCAGGGCCTGGACCCCCAGGTTCTGCCGGAGGTCAACAGTCACTGTGTTTACTGACACGTGGAGAGAACCTCCGCACTTCTATTTGCTTTATTGCTTTTTTCTCTTGCCAGACTGTGATACTAAATGCAGGCATGATGGATGCTCTTGTCACATCGAGTGCTGATAACTGTCACACTTCTCCTCCCCATTCACACTATAATTTCCTTTAGGAGGGTCGGCCTGCCACTGCCTGAGTTTGGAAAGAGCCATTCCTGTCAAACTTTGGGGAAAAGAGAGAGAAGAAATATGGATTTGTGAATCTGGTTTAAATGAAGAGGTAGCATTTTGCCTGGACATATTAAATTAAAGGCCATGACTCAACCTTCCAGCTCTCACTCTAGTTTCAAGCTTTCACTTAAGCAGCAAGATGTAAAAGAAAAACAAGGCCCTAATATTCACTCAAAGCATTTAGGATAAATCATTCGGGTGCTCCTGCGAGAATTAAATAGCACAAAAATACATTTCCTTATACAGAATATTGTGTGCCTTGGTGCCAGAGGCCTCAGGAATCATTAAGCATGTGTGCTGTCCTCTGCAGAGGATGCTGTGAGCCCTGTGGCCAGGGAGGACCAATCTCAAAGCAACGGAAAACATCACAAAGGGCATAATAGATGAGATCAAATCTAACACCATGTCTTGGAGACAGATCAATGGATCTTGTTGAAAAATGAAAGGCTGCTCTGACAGCCAGTATCAAGCTGACAAAGAAAATAACACCAGCTCGGGTTTTACTTTTGAGCCAACCTAAAACCGCTAACTGAGAGATGTCCAACATTAACAAGTACTTAGGATTCGATGCCCAGGTGCTATCATGGACTTGTCTAGACAAGTTAACAAGGCAGAGTGTTTGGAGGTCATCCTAATTCTGCAAAATGAAAGGAGCTTCTGTTTTCAAAACTAAACATCTCCTGTTGATTCTGGGGGAGAATTCAGCTTTGAGACAACTGAGCCGGGTGACACGGAATTTTTTGTGTTACCCAACTTTCCATTGGGAAAGTTCAAAAGCTTCAGAGTTTATTCAGATTAGCTTCACATAGTACCATCTCAGTCCCTTTAGAGGGACAAAATTAAGCTGCAAACATAAACCAAGAAAAATAATTTCTATGAGATGACCTATATTTCTTTCTCCATGCATTGGTCAACATCGTAGAATTTTACAGTATTATTTTAATATGAACATAAAACATTAATAAGAACATTGAAATCTTAAATGGGAAGGAAAGTTTTGTTTTACTTTCTCTTTGGCCCTAGAGCATTGTTACAGAATTCAAAGTTAAAGGCCCCATCTAAAATCCAGGCAGAAATTTTATTGCCACTATCTTTTGAAAGTTCACAGAAAGCTGCAATCATAAATGTCATTTTCATTATTCTAATGTGCACATTTACATGCCACACAGAACAAGACTCGTCTGGTTTGGCGTTTGCTACTCTTTTAAAATTTCTTAGTGTACAAAGCTATCTGCCAGCTCCTCGGGCTATAGCATCTCACAAGCAAGCCAAATCAGCACATTACATACATATATGTCAGAAGATTATCCTGGGAACACACCTGTGCATTTGTGGCACACTCTGGTGCAAGCAGTATAGAAGGGATTCTGCAGAGCTCACATAGCTGCAAGCTTATTTTAAGTCAGTATCCCCCACACACAGACCTTTCTTTTGTGCCAATAATTGAACTCAAAATCTTGTACTTATCAGGCAAGTGCTGTGCCACTGAGCTGTATCCCCAACCCATGGTTACTTTAAATCTATGCATAACACCATCTAACAAAGACAGAGAAATTGTATGTGAGCGTGTATGTGTATGACTCTGTGTGTGTGTGTGTGTGTGTGTGTGTAGTGCATTCCTGAGGACTCCAGACAAGTTTTACCCATTCTAAGAATTCGTGTGAGTTAGGTTTTTTAGCTATCATTTTTTTTTAAAAAACTGACATCCCCTACAAGGATTCCAGGGCAAAAAAAATCTTTTCTATGCCAAGACCAAAGAAAGAGTACTTGAGGGTAACAAGACAATGTCCAGAAGCTGAAATGCATAAAAAATGCATATGATCCTTTTATGTGCCACTTTTTGAAAGACATTTTGAGCAATTGAGTGATTTAAGACATAACTCTAAAGATTTTAAAAGCAACAGTGGAGGAGGTTGAGGCAGGAGGATTGCTGTGAGTTCAAGAGCAGCTTGAGCTACAAAGTGAGCTTGAGGCTAGCCTGACCTGCATAGTGAGACCTTGTCTCAAAAAAAAAAAAAAAAAAGAAAAAAGCTACAATGGAGAGGATAAAACAATACACTGTGAATACATTGTGAAAGCCTAGTGAGATCCCCCCAAGGGACCCTGAACATATATTTGGATGGTACAATTTCAGGGTCTTGGCACAGGTCACATTTCTCTCTGCATCTCTGTAGCCAGTAGCTATGACCACCTTTTTGCTGCTTCGGATATCTGCACACCTGTCACCCTTTCAGAGGCTTGTGTATCACTCTCTCTAATAGGAGAGCTCACAGCTGCCCCAGCATGTCAACTTTGGGGGTCAACTTGTTTGGGCCATAGTGCTCAGTTGTTTGCTCAAACATCTCTGTGGGGTGCCAGGGAGATAGCGCAGTAGAAGAAGTGTTTGCCTGGCAAATGCAAGGGCCTGAGTTCAATCCATGGTTCTGAAAAAAAAAAAAAAGTAAATTAATTAATTTAATTAAATAAAAAAGAAAGCATATTTAAAAAATACCATCTGTGTGGTTGTTGCTGACATGCCTTGTGGGTGTGATATACAACTGTGTTTGAAGACTAGCCTCAATAATGAGCATGAGCCTCATCCATTCAGTTCAGGGCTTTAAAAGCAAAAACAAAGGTTGCAAAACATGGAATGTCCCACCTCACGACTGCAGCATAGAAATGCTGCTTGGGTTTTCAGCCCACCTGGTCTACCCATAGATGATGGATGTCTCCCCAGAATCACATGGATCAACCTCTTAACTCCTTTCCATATGGAGTCCTCAAAAAATGCGTACTCAGAAATAGAAAGACATTGTCTAAATATTTTAACGCTATACTTAATGGCAATAATACAGGCTACCTTTTGTCTCTACAGTGACAACACGTGGTCAAAGTAGTGTCAGTGAGCTTCCAGACACTTGTTAGCAGGTCAAACTGCTGGAGTTCACAAACACACACACACACACACACACACACACACACATTTATATAATATATATGGTTATATATGGTTCTGTTTCTCTGGAGAACTCTTTTAACTTATATTTTCTTTTCTGTCTTCTTTCTTTTTGCTGCTTCATCATTCTTCATAAAAACTGTCAACACCATTTCTAACACACGTGCATCTGTTTATTTTTAGTAATTCACAGAATAGTAAATGAAATTTGGCAGATATCAGCACACATGCATTTAGGGGATATGTGGAGCAGCCCTGACTTAAACCAAGAGGCACTGCAAATGCTTTACACGGGTGAACCAACTCGTTTCACCCAGCCAGCCTGGAGGTAGATGCTGATCTGCTTCAATGCAGTAAATTTTCTCACAGTGGGGTGAAGGGGCTCCCAAAAGGTCACATGACTGGCAAGGTGAAATTGGTCTCTGACCACAAAAGTGAGCTCTAGAATGCAAAATCCAAGCATGACGTCCCAGATGCCATTGTCAGACTGCAGCTTTACCTCATTTGCAGAATCTTTTTTCCAATATGGAAAAATTAGTCATCTAACAGTATCGTTAAAATCCTCCTTAATTCTGTGATCTGAGATTCCATGTAATGTAGGCCCTCCTTAGAAACAAATGAGTTTCAATTTTAAAAAGGAAAAAAAAAAAAAAGAAAAAGATTTACAAGGAAAAAATGAATACCCAATGTCCCATAGATTTTAGTAAGAACAGGTTTGAGCAAATCAAGTATAGCAAATTGTTCCATCACAAAGACTTTAGTGGGGAGCACCGCTGAAAGATCGTGGGAGACATTCAGAAACGAAACTAGATTTCTATCACCATATTATCCTAGTGAGGAAGAAAATAAAAACGAGTGAAATCAACGAAAAAGTGGGTAGAGACACAGGATGGTCCTCTAGCGAGTCGGAGGAAAAAGCCTGGTGGGAACGCTGGCCACTATTACATTTTTCCTCAGGCCATAATTTTCACTGGGTCCTAGAGTCCAGCCTCTGACTGAGTCTCCAAGCCTAGGGATAAGAGCTAGCTAGAAGAGTTTCTGGGGCTCTGGCCCCACCTAGAGGCTAACAATAAATGAAATAAGTGTAAAAGGCTAAGCTACAGTGACTAGTATAACAGTGGTCAGAACCATGCAATGGAGCAACTATTGTTGAATTCCTATTAGTTTGCTTAATAAAGGAATGTATCCCTCATAATGCTGATTGTCACTATCTTCTATTCATTAAAAATTATAATTAAGAAAATCATTGCTGTTGTCCTCACTGATAAAACTGTTTTGATTTAAATACAATAGTAGTGAACTGATTTTCTTTGAGTGGGGCTAGTGGGTGTCAGTCACACCTTTCCCTTGGTATCCTGGCTGCTGGTACCAGCATCATTTTTGGCTGAAAGTAGTTAGATGTGCTCGATTTCACAGTCAGTGAGCCTGAGAGCTGATTCAGCAGTAGTATAGGAACTTTGCATTGTGCATATGATGACAGCTGACACGGAGTCCCATGGAGACTAGAGGGGCAAGCCACCATGAGAATGCAGCTGGTGCTGGAGTAGAAAACAGCTCCTTTTGTCCCTAACAAATACCTCCTCACTTGAAGTACTTTTGCTTCACCTTGTGTTTACATTGCATTTTGCTACTGAGGGAAAAAGCAGTGGCAAATGCTATAACCAAAGTAAGTTGCATGCTGGAACAACACATGTCCAGTGATAATACAAGCTGCAGTCCCCAAGCAACAGATGTTATTTGGCTGGTATGATGCTGTGTTTTGTGTACTAACATAGACCCAGGCTTCTATAAGAGCAAAGAAGTACAATACCTCTTCAGAGGGCACCAGGCCAGCAACCCCCCAAAAATCCAGGTTAACAAGAAAAACAAAACCCATGGCTGTTTTACGTGTCTTCAGAAATAAAGACTCAAAGAGCCAAAGAAAGTTTTATCTTGGATTTCCTAAGGAAAGAACAGACATGTAGGACAGATGGCACAACAGTGAGAGGAAACACAGAAGGATGCACCACTCCCTGTGACATTCCTTCTTGCTGGTCTTAGGACAGGACAACTTCTAGAAGGAGGATTTTATGATCTACACTCAGTCAGACAAAATAAGTGAGAGTTTATGACCAGCACTTCCTTAGAAAGGTGAAGGAGGATTAGAGTCACAATTCTCCGATTTACACACGGATTACAAAGAGAAGGGCTAAAGTCTCTATGCTCCACTTCGGGGAAAAGGGAATTCTAGTTTCTATGATCCAGTCTGAGGAAGAGAAAAGGCAAGATAAAGTAGAAAAGAGACTTGAACCAAATGTGGTAGAACAGGCCGAGAGTCCTGGGTCAGGAAGAATGGCAGTCAAAGGTGAATCAGGGGAATATAGTGATATTCTGTCTAAAATAAATGAAAAAGACAAAAATAATGAAACTTAGCTTCTAAAGACTTCCCCAGGTCTTTCAGCTCCAGCTATTAGACATGTCTAATTGCCATTGTTTGGGGTATCATTTGTTGAGCCTTCAGTACCCTCAACTATGCACTACCTATAGAAGTCCAACACTGGAAGCCCACAGGGTTGTTGTAGTGCAGTCACCCATTTACCTCTAGCAGGGACTCTTCCATATATGTAGAATCCCTTTGTCTTATAGGAAACTCTAGAGAAGCTGCCTAAAAATCTAAACCTGTTCTAAGTAACATATATGTTGCCATGGAAATAGGAGTTCCCCCTCGGATCATCTTGTCCCCACTAGAAATAGGAGCTGAGGGCCTGAGTAGCCATTCCACTTATTATCAGCCATGCCACTAAACCATGTTTTACAAGAATTTCCTGAGACCACCAGAATTCATCTCTAGGACCCACCACTGAACAGTTGCCACATGAAATTGGTTCTTGGGCCCTAACCTCACAAACTTCAATGTCTTTGGGAAACTGTATCCAGTGATTTTTTTTTCCCCCAGTGGAAAGAAAGGGATGAGTCAAATGATCTCTAGTCCTAAGGAGTCCACTTTATTCCAAATCACTGTTAGATCACCACCTTAGACTCTGGGATGTGCAATGCAGCCTATAACTGGTCCACCTCTCCCAGCATGCCAGTGTTCCATTAATCCCAGATATTTTCATCTGGGACAGATATAGAAAGCAGCATTTAGTGCTCTCTCTCTCTCTCTCTCTCTCTCTCTCTCTCTCTCTCTCTCTCTCCCTTTGGGGGTGGGGACCAGGGATTGAACTCAGTCAGGTCCTTGAGCTTGCCAGGCAAGCGCTTATTCCACTGAGCCATCTCCCTGGCCTCAGCGTTTAATATTAATGCTAAAAAGAAAACCTTATAGCACCATATTACATATGCACAGTGTAAGTTAGCAATCTCGTATAGGTGCCCTTTAGTGTCATCCTGTAAAATCCTGCATTTCTTATTATGCAGGCACTTCTCTTCCCAGACACACCCAAAGAACTGCATATGGCTCATCAACACATATTTTTACTCTCTAAGAAAACAGAGACTGGCTCTCATTGGCTGTTATCAGGAGGCAATTCTGTGTTTACAGCTTGGTTCTTTTTCTCCTTAACTGTAGATGCTTAAATTAGGCCACCTGTATGAAATCGCCAGGCACAGCCCAAGTCTTATGTGCCTCCCTGTTTCCTCATACCTGGAGCCCCAGTGTCCCTCTGATGTTCATTGCCTACATCAGAACAAACTAAGTAACCCTAACTTTATTTGACTCTCAATGCATTCACAGCGATGGCTGATTCATGATGACAGTGTCTATTGATCACAACCCATCAATATTTTTTCAATTTTGGTCTGCATATGAATTCACCTACTCTGTTTTATAAGCTGCACATTTGGATTCAGCAAGATAATGGGTGAAGCTTGAGACATTTTATCCTCAACCAGGTATCACCCCTGATGCTGATTGGAGGGATTCTTTTGGAGCAGAGAGACTTTGGTCCAATGGATCTACAATCAGCTGTCCCCCTTTCCTAATCTCCTTCCCTATTATTTCCAACATTCCTCTAAATCCCCTTTCATCATTTTTCATTCTTGTTGCTATTATTAATTTTATGTCATGTTTATGACATATGATGTTCACATTCATTGAGTTTGTTAGCTCTCTGAGCTAAC
>PVKA01052342.1:0-11759 GCA_004027165.1 Ctenomys sociabilis | reverse complement strand
AGACAAGGCAGGAGGCATCACAATTCCTGATTTGAAATTATACTACAAAGCCACTATGATAAAATCAACATGGTATTGGCAACAAAATAGACCTGAGGATCAGTGGAATAGATTAGAATATGCAGAGGCATCTACGAAAACACTCAGCCATCTTATCTTCGACAAAGGGGCTACACAAGCTCACTGGGAGAAAGATAGCGTCTTTAACAAATGGTGCTGGAAAACATGGCTTTGTACATGCCGAAAATTAAAAATTGACCCAGCTCTATCAGCATGCACTAAGTTAATGTAAAAATGGATTAAAGATCTAAACGTTAAAACAGAAACACTCAATCTCCTGGAAGAGAAAGTGGGAGGAACTCTTGAAGACATAGGGGTAGGTAAAGAGTTCATGAACAAACATATTTGCACGGGAAGCTCTTGAAAAAATCAATAAATGGGATCAACTCTTCATAAAGAGCTTCTGCATGTCAAAAGAAATTGTCAACAGAGTGAAAAGACAACCCACAAACTTTGAAAAAATCCTAACTAATAAACAATCAGACAGAGGACTACTATCTAGAATTTATAAAGAACTAAGATATAACAGGGCCCTCAAATTTAAAGACCTCATTCAGAAATGGGCATCTGACATGAATACACACTTCTCAGAGGACGAAATTAAAGAAGCGAACAAATATATGAAAAAATGCTCCACATCACTAGCCATTCATGAAATGCAAATAAAAACAACACTGAGATATCATCTCTCTCCAGAAAGAATGGCTATCCTAAGGAAATCTACCAACAACAAATGTTGGAAAGGTTGTGGGGAAAAGGGAACACTTCTCCACTGCTGGTGGGAATGTAGGCTGGTACAACCATTGTGGAGGTCAGTGTGGAGACTCCTCAAAAGAGTAGGACTAGAAATCCCATTCAAGCCGGCTATCCCCCTAGTGGGAATTTTCCCAAAGGATCTGGATACATTGTATCATAGAGATATATGTGTACCTATATTTATAGCAGCACAATGTGTGATAGCAAAATCTTGGAAACAACCAAGATGTCCATCACATGAGGAATGGTTGAAAAAGATGTGGCATTTCTACATAATGGAGTATTACTCAGCTATTAAGAATGATAAGTTTGAAGCATTTATAGTGAAGTGGATGCCACTTGAACATATACTCATAAGTGAAATAAACCAGACACACATGTGTAAATATCGTATAGTCTCCCTAGTATAAAAAGCAAAAGCAGAAATACAAAGTAAAATACAACGTACAACAAGTAAAATCAATTGAGTCAGATAGGGCAAAGTCAATGGCATATGTTGCAGGATACTAATCAGCTTTTCTTCTGGATGGTTAACAACCTAAGATCACAAGTCAGAGTTGGAGAAATAGAAGAGCCACAAGGCCACCCAACATTTTGGCCCTAGCCTTTCAAGGTCAGTGAAGACTCAGGACATAGGAGAACCTGTACTTCAACATCATGAAACTCAGGTTAGCTTCAAATTTTCTGAACAAGCAGATTATGGAACCACAGAGGAAAGAGATTGAAGTTCTAAAGTGTGCCTGGGGAGACTCTCATGAAGAGAAAACTTTCTCTCAAGCTCTCACAGTGAGCAATCTGGTCAAGCATTGGCCGTGACTCATCCACATGGATGACACAGACAAAGGAACTACAGAATAATGTGCAGGACTACAAAATAAACCCTAAGAAGACTTCAATGACCACATAGGAAATATAAAGTTCTTGCGTTGGTATATAAGTCTTGATTTACCTAGGTCTTAACCATCCAGCAGAAAAGTGTAAAAATGAAGTATACATTGTGAGCCCATAATATTAAGCTGAGCTGTAAATGGATATGGTCGACAATTTCTTTGAAGAACTCCCTATGGTTGCAGAATGCTGGACTGTGTTGGATTGTGGTGTCGAGTTCAAGCACCTAAGTTAGTTGAATGTCAATGGAGTGCCCACTTTTGACAGGTGTAGACAAAGGAAAGATTATAGAAAGAAAAAATCATGATGTGTGTGTATAGACAGTACAGTTGGGAAAGATAACGCTGTGCTTCTACATAATTCTATGAGAGGCAAGATCTGCACTAATGGTGGTTGGACAGGATATTATGTCGGCTCTTAGTACTATGGTCATCCACTAGGTAAATAATTATTGAATATTTGATATAATTCAGGTATAAAAAAATAAGATAAGTAAGCAACTACACTCTTAATTCACTGATAAGAGATATCTGCTAAAATAATATCTGTAAATATAATATCATGTATGCACCTTGTACAATACCAAAATGTTATGAAAACAGTTTGCAATGTATTAATTCATCGAATGTGTATGGCTAAGTTGTCTTAAAACTGTCTGATTGACATTTGTATTTTAATAAAATAAAAATAAATGAAGAAAAAACAAAACAAAACAAAAGTTATGTAGAATCAAATATCCTATAAAGACCGTATTAAAACTGACAGAGACCATAAAAAAAAAGATTATTTAAGTAAAGATTTCTCTCAAATTGTTTTCACTAGTGTTTATAGCCTCTGTATTTTGGCCTCATAGTCTATTCACTTGAAACACTCCTCAGAATGGGATTAGTTTATTGTTAAAAATATTACACTTAATTTATGAAAATGTCTGTTATTTTTTTCATCTTCATCATAATAATTTAATGATATCCTCAAGAACTGCTATATGTCTAACAATTTCCTGTGATCATATGTATTGCTGAGATTAAATATGGAAAATATAACTCTTATACATACACATAGAATGCGGTTAAGTCAAGAGACAAATACTGAGTTATTAAATTTCAAAATTCTTTTAGAAAGATACAGAGAATCAGAAGCAAAATGTATATCTAGAAGAAAAGAGTGAGGAAGTATATCATCCTAATGTACCTGGATATTTTATATAGGGTCGTATATATCTGATCTAAAAGGTAGCAGGGCCCAGTTTGGGTAGTGCTTGGATGAGAGTCCACATCTATTCTTCAGACTTTCTCTTCCTTAGAAACAAAGCCCAAATTTCATTCTGGCAGCCCATTGGTGTGCTGCCTTAAAAACTGCATAACATTCTGAAAACTGTTGTCATGAGAAAGACCAGGCGAGAATTGTGCATATAAGGATTTGGCTTGGTGCCACTTAAGAGGAGCTTAAAACCTTTTAATTGCTGTCTTCAAATTTCGGATGCTCCATTAGTGCCAGTGCAATGGGAAGCAGGGATGATGAAGTTTTTAACTAAAGAAGGTCAGGACATCCATCCGGGGCATGTGACAGCTGAGTGCTTAGCAAATGCTTTACCAGCCAGGATATTTTAGTGCATGACATTGAATTCTCTGACTAATGATGGGACAGTTGAGAGTAGAGGTTTGGGATGATAATCAGGAACTAGAGTCAGTAGAAAGCTAATTATAGGGTCAAAATTGAATATTTGGAGATGGTAGCTGGGTCCTCATTTATTAACGTAGACAATACCACAGTGAAAAAGGATCAGTCACGCTGTTTAGGACATAAATTACATCCTTGATTTGGCAAAGTAAAGAAAGAGCATGATTGGTATAAATGGACAAACTTCTCATTTGCTTTCGTGAATCATAAATCAATTCAGTTACCTCAATGTTGTCTTAAAGAAATAGAGACTATGAGATGAAGCAACTATGTCTCTTTTAAAAGATGCATATTTATCATGATGAAGGATAAAAACCTGGAAAAAAAGTGCATTCTAAGAAAAGCATTCAGAACTATTTGCTTATTCATTACCATTAATTCTAATTAAATTAGACTATAGTCTTTAAATACATTATTATTTTAGTGTTATAACAATGTTTTATTTATTTATTTTCATTCATTTGAATGAGAGGAAAAAGGACAAATTAGCAATGAAACAGTTCAAAACAGGTTAGTAGGACAGTTACAGTTTCTAATACATTGCATATTGTTGTCTTCTTATTAGTTATTCAGAGGACAAGATACAGACTTGATATCTTGTCTAAAGAATATTAACACAAACTTTTATTCTCAATGAGCTAAGAGAAAGTGGCTATATATCTACCCTAACTCTCTTGTGTAATATATATATATATATATATATATATATATATATATATATATATATATCCTTTTTTTTCCAAACAAAACAGTTCTCTATTTACAGGTTGCCTAGCAACTGATAACTAAACTAACCTTAACCACACAGAATGTTCACCTCAGGAGTGACGTAGCTTGTTTGCTTTAGACACTGGGCCAAGTCCCACCTACCCATATTAGATCAATTTCCTAGCTTTGTGGCTCATAACATACTCCCCTTTTCCATTGTTTTCTCAAAGATAGGTGTTTCACTGCAGCTAGAGTAGCTGTATCTGGTGGAGAATTTAAATGATCTTTTCATACTTGAAGCCAGTCTAAAGATTGTGGATGCTTGAATTCAGCAAAATAACTCAATGCAGTCCAACAGTCCTTAATAGTAGTGGGTTATCAACCGAACTTGCAATTGTCAGAAGTTGTTGACTTGAGCTTCTTACAGATATTAATTTACATTACTTTTGATACCTCATGATTATACTTTTCAGCTGGATGGTTAAGACTGAGTTAAAACAAGAGCTACATAACTAAAAATGTAACTTTTGTATCCAACAAGGTCAGTCAAATTCCCTCAGGATTTACCCTGAAACCATTTACAGCACCTTGTAGATCTTTGTCAGTGTCAGTCATCTGGATGAGTCAAGGTCTTTGCTTGACCATTTTCCTCTCTGTGTACTGCCTGAGAACACTTTTTCTCTCTAGGTGACTCTCCTTAGGCGTACTGCACATTGTTGAACTCTTCCCTCTGTGGCCCCTTAATCTTGATCAAAAATTTGGAACAACACTGAGTTATGGGATATCACAGCACAGGTTCTCTTATGTCCTGAGTCCTCACTGATTTTGAGGGGCTACAGCCAAAATATTTATTACCATTGTAGCCCTTCTATTTCTCTAATTATACAAATAATATGATTAAGGCAATGGTCCTAAGAATCACCATCATGTTTTTGAAAATAACAGTTAACAGGTAGAATTCTCACCCTTAGTAACTCTCTATGCTGCTATCTGTGAACTAAGCAACTACATTGAGAACAACAATGAGTAATGCTAAAATCATGCTTGAAATATCTGTCATTTTGTCCTTCTGAATGAGTACTACTTTGTACTACTTCTAATGTCATAGTAATTATTACCATCATCTCTTTGAAGTAAATGTTGCAAAAAAAAAAGTAATAAAAGAAAACAAGAGACAAGAAGAAGAGTCATAGGATTGTCCTGCTACAATGTTGTATATGGTTTGATCTCTAAATTTCTGTTAAAAATGTGTCACTTTTTACACATTCTATAGGGATTTAAATTTTAGATTATCCATGGCTATTGGAAAATAGCAGTTCCGTGCTATTTCTAAGGTGTTTGATATTCAGACAGATAGTGATGTTAAGCTCAGCTGCCTCTGTTACAAGGTAATAATATCATTAAGCTCTTCTTCTGGATACTTAATTTATTTCTTTTTCTGTATTTAAGACAGGGTTTACAGGGTGTCACTATGTAGATCAGACTCTAGTGATTCTCCTGTGTGTAGCCTCCCAAGTGCTGGGATTACAGGCATGCACCGCAATGCCCAGTCTCAATTGCCCTCTCAGCTTGCTCCAGGGGTGGTGCCAGCATGGCTTGCTGGGGATCAGTACCTGCCACTGCACTCTGCCTAAGCAGGGGGTTTTGTCTCCTGAACTATCAAACTGGCCCTATAGCAATCTTTTAATACTTGCATTATAGATGAAAAATATCTTCTTCAAGATAAGTTCCTTATGATTTTTTAAATCTTCTATTAAATATAGGTTTAAGCAAAATAAAATCATAGCATAGAGACATTTTATCAACTTTGGTTATGAAAGATGGATTGATATCTTTAATGAAATAGCTGCAGGTAAAGAGAAGCAGGACAGGATGATTATACTTCCAGACTCTGCTCAGAAACTGATAGAAATTGGAGGAAGGATGAGGAAAATCCTAAGGAATGGGGGATAAAATTTTGTTTTTTAAATTTTTTTTTAAAAAATGTATTTAAAAGAGAATGTAATAATAATTGGCAAAAAAACATTAGAAATGATATACATTTAGAATACCAAAGGTACACAACAGTGGTTTTGTATTACACATTGCTATTCTTGTAGTTGCTTAGATCACAGATAACAGAATACAGAATTAAATGAAAATTCTAAGCATTACTATTTTTTTAAAAAATGGAATTTATTAGTACAATCATCTCAGCTATCCTGTATATATACTTGCGTGATTTTTTATCCCATCCTTTTTTCCTGTCTTCTCTTTTCTCTCATTTTTGTTGTTTAAGGCTATGTTGTTCATTTCTCTTTTACTGTATTATACCTTTCAGTTTTTATTTATTCTTTCAGGTTCTTACACTAGGGAGAAAATGGCATATTTACACATGTGGCAAATATAAGAATAGACAAGAAAAAATTAAGATTTATTGAAAGCAAGCATCAATAATCAATTATTTGCCCAATATTTCATAACTATGTCTGTCAATTTAAGCAACAGATTTGATGACAAATATAGCTAATATAACAACCATTTTTAGTTTGTTATTCTTGTTTTAAAAATCTGTAGCACATGTATTGGTATATGTTAAGCTATTTCTGTCTTCATTTCTGATATTCGTTTTTGCTTTTGTTTTCACTCTTCAAAATAAAATAAAATAAAATAAAATAATATTTAAGAACAATAAAACTATTCCAGAGAATCATCTTTGGATTAACTCAGCAGTTTGTCAAGGCATTACAATAAGAATAACCAGATGAAAATGCATGTACTCTGAGCATTTCAAGTTATTTGAATCCTGAAATAAGAGACTGCCTCTTTGAATGTGTGAAACTTTAACATTTACAGAAAGAATTTTTAAATAAGGAAATGTACACATACTGAGATTGCAGTTAGATCTGCTATGTGGTATTCAGTAATCTCAGCATTTGTCACTTTCTCAAGAGTGACAGAGAGAGCCACATGATCTAATTGCCTGCACAGGAGCTGAAGTGCTCTGTCTTCCTACCTGTGCCAACTTTATTTCAGTCTTCTTTGAATACGGCTTTCATAAGTGTTTTCCATTTTCCATTTTATATATTGAATTGCAATTTTACTTTAATTGCATAGTAGGTCTATACTTAAACTGGTATAAAGACTAAAGAAAATTTGTGATTATTCTTTGGCACGGCAAAATAAGTACTGTACACTTAACATTTATTCATTATTTAATTTCAAATAACTAGAAAATTGTATTTTTAATATACTCATTGTAAAGAAGTGATATCATTTTTATGATTATGAATATGTTGATAAATTAATCATTACCCAATATATGGATGCATAAAAACATTACATCTTTTAAACAACTAGGTATTAATCTAAAATAACATTAAGTTTTTAAAAATCGAATACTTTGGACAAATTCTAAATATCACACTCCAGAAGTTTATTAATTTACTATTGCATTCAGGATTGAAAACAGTGTTTGCACAACCAAAAGAAATAAATGACATCACCAGAATATTGGCTTTCCACATTTTATTGGTAGCTCAACAATGATCACGAGGCTGCATGTATAGATCAGTAGTAGAGTGCTGGTGCAGTATGCTGAAAGGTACGCTACTCCAAGCACTGAAAACCATCATATATCTGTAACCTATCATCTTTACCAAATATTTGCATTCTACAAACACAGGAGGTCTATCATCTAGCCTTAATATTTTTGAATTTCTTCAAGGTCTATTATAACACAAAATCAGAGTAATATTGGTAATTTGATCTCCAAATCTGTGAGTTACTGATAGAAATCACCATAGGTACATTGGAACCTGTGTATTCATATTGACATACAAAACCTAAGTTTTTTAACTTTCCATTCAAAACCTTACTTTAACCAGTCATAGAAAAATTGTATTAATTTTCAAATAAATATCGTTACATAGAAATATAAAAGCTCCAGTAAAATGAGCAAGGAATGTTACACTTAGCACAGATGTTAAAAATAGTTGGAAATCTAGTGCATGTCACCACACCCAGTCTTAGAAATCTATAATCATGGAAAGTGGATCCAAAGATGAATTAGTCAAAAGTTATGACCAGGTGAGCACAAAAGTTATCTTTATTTGAAACATTTTTTTCAATGTCATTATCTGTGTGATGGACTGAATTGTGTCTTCCATATTCATATGTTGAAGTTTTATTCTGATTGTGAAACTTTTGGGGGATCTGAGCATTCAGGATATCATTAGTGTTCAATCAACTGTTTCAGTTGGAGCCTTAACCCAAAATGATTGATGTCTCTACAGAAAGACAACCCAAGAATACATATGTCCAGTGAAACATTTGTGTGAGTGTATGGCAAGAAGACGTCTGAGGACCAAGAGAAAAGCCTCCAGAGAAATTAAACCTGCTAACTTATTGATTTTCTACATCTAGCATTCAGAACTATGACAAAATGGCTCTCCGTTGTTTATCTGGTCCAGACTCAGCAATCTCATACATCTACCTAATGCATGGTCATTGACTCTTCAGTCATGGAAAATTACTGTATGAAATTTTTCATCTTGGTTGAAAAACTGGTAAGTGAATGAGGCAGAGGAAAAAGCCTGAGAATGTATTGTTAGCATCAGAGAACTGACTCTAATGTGTGTGCATCGATCTCATTTTATGTCAAGGACATGGGAAACTCAAGGACATGAGGACCACTTTGAATTCATAGAGCTGTCACATCAAACGCTTTTGTGAACAATGTCAGTGAAGTTAGGAGCTTACTTATTTGAATGATGACAAACTCACAGTTGACTCCAGTGGTAACATGGAGCTTGCTATAGTTAATCCTTAACTAGCTAGCAGAAAATTTACCATGACTATTTAGAACTGATTTGAGTTTTCTTCAGTGTACAGCATATTTATACTTCACAATATATGCTGATTTATATTGCATATATATATTTAGCTGATATGTATTGCCATAAGACAACAATGTAAAATTTGTTCAAATCGTGTTTTCATGTTATATTTAAGATATATTTATCTATAATTAGATTTTATTTTATAAATGCCTTCAAATTATATCCAAAAGAGTTGTAATACCATTGTTAATCAAGCATTTGCAATAATTGTTCAAATGTTGTTTATAAATGAATAAAAGATTATTAACCAGGCACACAATATTTCCCTTGCACTAATAATTTATTTTATTTATGAAAGGTTATATGTATTCAAGATTGTTTTGTTTATATATTTCACATGATATTCACGAATATTTCTTTGTAAATATATATTCAATGTGCACTCTCTTGAAGCTGGGTGGTTTCACCTTTACTCTCTCTCTCTCTCTTTTTTGCGGAACCAAGGATTGAACTCAGGCCCTTGCACTTGCCAGGGAAGCGCTTATTACACTGAGCCATCTCCCCAGCCCCCAAGCCATCTCTCCAGTCTCCTACACTCTCTTTATGTCCACGTGATTATAAAAACATTGACGCCCATCAAATGGTAAAGGAGGACATCTTTATTATTGACTGTGTGACTCATTACCAGAAACATTCTGTAAAGAACATATTAAATTCTCTCCACAGTTATTAGTAATGAATGATATCTAAAAATCTGTTATCCTCCAGAAATACATTTTCTAAGATATTGTGCAATATCATAGAAATGAAGTTACTTCCAGACTCATAAAATCATTTGAGATATGAGTCTCTACCCATTTTAAAGTATAGGTAGAAATTTATCAAGTCCCCAGGTGGGAAACTACCATCAGTGGGTCTTGAAACATCTACTCATCTCTAAAGCAAAAGTAACACCTAAAGCATTCCACTGTGCTGAGGATCAGTCTGGTAATCAAGCGACTCCTAGCAGATGCCACCATATATTGTAGACATTTTGCCAATTGCATTTCTAGCCCCATGTACCCTCGGGCCTCTCTAGGATCTTGTATGAGAGATTAGTATCCTCTAGTGTCTCAAAAATATGTTTTGATGGAAAAAAGTAGCTATAGGGCAGGTGGGTCATCCTGATCACATATTTTCTTCTACATAAAATTTTTGGTTATATATTTCTGGTGAATTTTAGAAGTGCTAGATTTTCCAAAATCCTTGGAGAATCCCTTTCATTGACTCTTGCTTTGATATCTAGGTGAAACAAAACACTAATTCTCAGGCTGAAGCTCTCTTCACTCAAACTCTCCTCTGAGTTTTATGCTTTTTTTTTTAAAAATAATTTTATTGAGAAACAGAGACAGTTTCAAAATCGACGCATAGGACAGTTTCACTAATTAATGTATTACATATTGTTGTCTTCTTACTGGTTATTCATAGTACAAGACACCGACATGATATCTTGTCCAAAAACACTACTAGAACAGATGTTCCTATTCATCGAATTAAGAAAATATAGCCATATATCTATCCTATTTCGAATATACAGATACAAAATGGACATTAATTTATATCCCCTTTTTTTAGTTTTGTCAGAGAAGGGTATTTCATTGTCATTTAAATATTGTAGGTGCATGAATTCAGCAAAATATTCCAATATAATCCAGTATTCTATACTTTTTTCTTCATATTCTGTAGAGATTTAACATTTAACATATCAATAATTGATTGAAAATACCTATTCCATGTTATGTCTAAGTTATTAGATATTCAGACACATAATGAGCTTAAGCTAAGGTGATTATGTTGTAGAGTAATAATAATAAGCTTCTCTTCTGGATAGTTAACAACCTAAGTTTGCAGGCCAAAAATAAGAGATAAATAAGGGCTGCAAGGCCAGCCAACATTTTGGCCCTAGCCTTTCAAGGTCAGTGAAGACTTAGGAAACAGAAAAACCTGTCCTGTAACATCATGTAAATCAGTTGTGTCCCAAATTTTCTGGTCAAAGAGATTATGGGGCCACAGAGGAATGTGATCACTGATGTAGAGTGTGCCTAAGGAGAGTCACATGGAGAGAAAACATTCTCTCAGGCTTTCACTGAATTTGATACTTTCTATACTGCCTGAATCAGCCCTTCCTCACATAAGAGCTCTTTTGCTTTTCAGAAACATTTGCCATTATACAATCAGTGACATTCTTAAGACTAAGTTTTACCTGGAAAAGATATAAAATAATATCAAAAAAAAAAAAAAAAAAGAAAAGAAAAGAAAAATCCCTTTGGTCAGAATTTTTGAGGTAAATTGTACTCTGCAACAATTCAAAGTGAAATAACTTTGAAAACATAAAATAGTAAAATATCTTAATAATTAGAGAAATTTATGCCTAATGGTTTTTAATTTGTTGTTTTCAATTTTGTGTTTGTTTGATACTCAGATGAGAGTCAAGGCCTAATGTATACTAAACAAGTTCTTTACTTCTGATATAAAACTATAGTATCTAGTCATAGCTTCCTTAGTTTTCCTCACAACACTATGCATTGTCTTAACACTTGAAATATTTTGATATAAAAATAAAAATCCTTTAGTTTAAAAAATAATCTGAAAATATTTTAAAATTTTCTAGTGTATAACTTATCATGAATTTTATTCATAATAGAGAAAACATGGGGAGAAAAATGTTACTGATTTACAAGTCAAGGAAGGCTATAGTGGAATTTGTGGGGAAAGTGGATTTCTACAAAAAAGTTTCATATATGAAAAATCTAAAATTAGACCATTTAACAATATAAATATTCATACTACTTAGACACAACTTGGTCT
>PVKA01052341.1:0-11760 GCA_004027165.1 Ctenomys sociabilis | reverse complement strand
CTGGTTTTGTTGGCTGGCACAGCAGAGTGATGCCAACACAGTGTGCTGTATGGAGGATCAAACCGGGGTCCTTGCGGTTACCAGGCAGGGACTTAGGCCGCTGGACTATCTCACCAGCCCAGTAGTCTAATTTAGTACCTCTATTCCACGTAGAATTCATTCTCTGTGATGAATCTGTTTGGAGGCAGTTGTTCCTCTAGGGAGTTGGGGTTAACAGCTTAACACATTTCTTTCTTCATTGAAACTAGGAAGACCTGGAAATGAGTTTTCAAGCACTCTAAACAGTTAATCTGAAGTATTAGAAAAGTCCACCATTAGTAGACAATATAACTGGATCATTGTATTCTGGTACAAACACATATACACACAAACACTTAGGTGAAAGGGTTGTGTCACTGGGGTTAAGAACTATCTTAAATTTTTTATTAGGGACAAATGCTAATGCCAGTATTTGATATTTGATAGTGTAACAAGTATGCTAAAAAAGTAGTATGTCATCATGTTGTTCATACCTGAAATAGTAATTCCTAGTTTTAAAATATTTAAATTAATTAATTGATATTTCTTCTCCTACAATATATTAGCATTGCCACATTTATGTAAATATAATATTACTGAAATTTTAATTCTGTAAAATTAATGACAATGTCTAATATTTTTACATTTTTTTTTCATTTATTTTTATTTTATTAAAATACAAATGTCAATCAGACAGTTTCAAGACACTTTAACCATACACATTCGATGAAGTAATACATAGCAAACAGTTTTCATAATGTTTTGGTATTGTACAAGGTGCATACATGATATTATATTTACAGATATTATTGTAGCAGATGTCTCTTATCAGTGAATTAATAGTGTAGTTGCTTACTTATTTTATTTTCTTTTCCTTTCATTTTATTGAAGTACAAATGTCACTCAGACAGTTTCAAGACACCTTAACAACACAAATTCGATAAATTAATACATTGCAAACTGTTTTCATAACATTTTGGTATTGTACAAGGTGCATACATGATATTATATTTACAGATATTATTTTAGCAGATATCTCTTATCAGTGAATCAAGAGTGTAGCAGCTTACTTATTCTTTATACCTGAATTATATCAAAAATTCAATAATTATTTTCCTAGTGGATGACCGTAGTACTAGAAGCTGACATAATATCCTGTCCAACCACCATTAGTGCAGATCTTGCCTCTCATAGAATTATGTAGAAGCACAGCGTTATCTATCCCAACTGTACTGTCTATACACACACATCATGAATTTTTCTTTCAACACCCCTTCCTTTGTCTACACCTGTCAAAAGTGGGCACTCCATTGACATTCAACTAACTTAGGTGCTTGAACACATTCCAACACTGTCCAGCATTCTACGACCATAGTGAGTTACTCAGAGAAATTGTTGACCATAGCCATTTACAGCTCAGCTTAATATTGTGGCCTCACGATGTATACTTCATTTTTATACTGTTCTGCTGGATGGTTAAGACCTAGGTAGATCAAGACTTACATACCAACACATATATTTCCAATTTGGTCAGTGGAGTCCTCTCAGGGTTTATCTTGTAGCCCTGTACATTATTCTGTAGTTCCTTTGTCTGTGTCATCCATGTGGATAAGTCATGGCCAATGCTTGACCAGTATGCTCTCTTTGAGAGCTTGACAGAAAGTTTTCTCTACATGTGCCTCTCCCCAGGCACACTTTAGAACTTCAATCTCTTTCCTCTGTGGCTCCATAATCTCCTTGTTCAGAAAATTTGGAGCTCACCTGAGTTTCATGATGTTGCAGTACAGGTTCTCCTATATCCTGAGTGTTCGCGGACCTTGAAAGGCTAGGGCCAAAATGTTGGCTGACCTTGTGGCTCTTCCATTTTTCCAATTCTGACTTGTAATCTTAAGTTGTTAACCATCCAGAAGAAAAGCTGATTAGTATCCTGCCCCATATGCCATTCACTTTGCTTTATCTGACTCAATTGATTTTACTTGTTGTACGTTACCTTTTGTATTTCTGCTTTTCGCTTGTTATACTAGGGAGACTATACAATACTTACACATGTGTGTCTGGTTTATTTCACTTATGAGTATATGTTCAAGGGGCATCCACTTCAGTATAAATGCTTCAAACTTATCATTCTTAATAGCTGAGTAATACTCCATTATATAGAAATACCACATCTTTTTCAACCATTCCTCATGTGATGGACATCTTGGTTGTTTCCAAGATTTTGCTATCACACATTGCGCTGTTATAAACATAGGTACACATATTTCTCTATGATACAATGTATCCAGATCCTTTGGGAAAATTCCCAGTAGGGGGATAGCCGGCTTGAATGGAATTTCTAGTCCTACTCTTTTCAGGAGTCTCCACACTGACCTCCACAATGGCTGTACCAGTCTACATTCCCACCAGCAGTGGAGAAGTGTTCCCTTTTCCCCACAACCTCTCCAACATTTGTTGTTGGTTGATTTCCTTATGATAGCCATTCTTTCTGGAGTGAGATGATATCTCAGTCTTGATTTATTTGCATTTCATGAATGGCTAGCAATGTGGAGCATTTTTTCATATATTTATTCGCTTCTTTAATTTCGTCCTCTGAGAAGTGTGTATTCATCTCAGATGCCCATTTCTGAATTGGGTCTTTAAATTTAAGGGCCCTGTTATATCTTAGTTCTTTATAAATTCTAGACAGTAGTCCTCTGTCTGATTGCTTATTAGTTAGGATTTTTTCAAAGTTTGTGGGTTGTCTTCTCACTCTTTTGACAATTTCTTTTGACATGCAGAAGCTCCTTAACAAGAGTTGATCCAATTTGTTGATTCTTTCAAGAGCTTCCCGTGCGAATATGTTTGTTCATGAATTCTTTACCTACCCCTATGTCTTCAAGAGTTCCTCATACTTTCTCTTCCAAGAGATTGAGTGTTTCTGTTTTAATGTTTAGATCTTTAAACTATTTTGACTCTACCTTAGTGCATGGTGATAGAGCTGGGTCAAGTTTTAATTTTCAGCATGTAGAAAGCCATGTTTTCCAGCACCATTTGCTAAACAGGCTATCTTTCTTCCAGTGAGCTTGTGTAGCCCCTTTGTCAAAGATAAGATGGCTGGGTCTCACTATGCAGTTCAGGCTGGCCTTAAGCTCACTTTGTAGCTCAGGCTGGTCTCGAACTCACAACAATCCTCCTGCCTCAGCCTCCCTAGTGCTGGGATTACAGGCATGCGCCACCACGCCCGGCTCCACAATTCCTGATTTGAAATTATACTACAAAGCCACTGTGATAAAATCAACATGGTATTGGCAACAAAATAGACCTGAGGATCAGTGGAATAATTAGAAGATGCAGAGGCATCTACGAAAACACTCAGCCATCTTAACTAACTAATAAGCAATCAGACAGAGGACTACTGTCTAGAATTTATAAAGAACTAAGATATAACAGGGCCCTCAAATTTAAAGACCCAATTCAGAAATGGGCATCTGAGTCCTGTAAATTCGCTCTCGCTGGAGAGCTTGGCATGGGATCCAGGAGGCCGCTGGAGTCAGCCACTGTCTCTGGCCGGTCTCAGGGGCTGGGCGGGCGCGGGTGGGATGGAGGAGGATGGCGGAGTCCTATTTTCATGTTTTCTTTATGAAAAACATAGTTAAAACTGAAGAATTTGTTATCATGGAAAATCTAATTATGGAGAGCAAAATATTGATGAAAAAAGACAAGTATAAATAAAATGAAGAAAATAAAACAACATTAAAAAAATTTATTTCAGCTCATATCTAAAAATACTCTTTTCATGTAGTATACATCAATATTTTCCTCAGGTATGAAGCCAAGGACCAGACTAATTTATGTATATTCTTTTTATATTTTTCAAATGTTAAATGTTAGTTTTTCTTTTCTATAGGCAAGAAATCAGCTTCAGCATACATTATTCTGAGAAATATAAATAATTATATTCTTTATTACAGCCTTTATGTACAAAATCTTTTCAAATATACATGTTTAGGGACGATATCCTATCTCTGTTTACACTATAATATTAACTGTTTTTCTTTGAGTTCTCCACATGGAAATCTAAATCACTTTACAAATAGCGGATGGGGGAGTCATAACCACCCACATTTCTTTTTTTAAATTTATTTTTTATTTTATTGAAGTACAAATGTCAATCAGACAGTTTTAAGACACTTTAACAAGACAGATTCAATAAATTAATACATTGCAAACTGTTTTCATAATGTTTTGGTATCGTACAAGGTGCATACATGATATTATACTTATAGACATAATTATAGCAGATGTCTCTTATCAGTAAATTAAGAGTGTAGCTGCTTACTTATCTTATTTTTATACCTGAATTATATCAAAAATTCAATAATTATTTTCATAGTGAATGACCGTAGTACTAGAAGCAGACATAATATCCTGTCCAACCACCATTAGTGCAAATCTTGCCTCTCATAGGATTATGTAGAAGCACAGCGTTATCTATCTCCACTGTACTGTCTATACACACGCATCATGATTTTTTCCTTTCTATACCCCTTCCTTTGTCTACACCTGTCAAAGGTGGGTACTCCATTGTCATTCAACTAACTTATGTGCTTGAACTCGACACCACAATCCAACACAGTCCAGCATTCCACAAGAATAGTGAGTTATTCAAAGAAGTTGTTGACCATAGCCATTTACATTTCAGCTTAATATTATGGTCCTGCGATGTATGAAAAACGTGGCTTTCTACATGCCGAAAACTAAAATTTGACCCAGCTCTATCATCATGCACGAAGTTAAAGTCAAAATGGATTAAAGATCTAAACATTAAAATAGAAACACTCAATCTCCTGGAAGAGAAAGTAGGAGGAACTCTTGAAGACATAGGGGTAGGTAAACAGTTCATGAACAAACATATATTTGCACGGGAAGTACTTGAAAGAATCAACTGGGATCAACTCTTCTTAAGGAGATTCTGCATGTCAAAAGAAATTGTCAACAGAGTGAAAAGACAACCCACAAACTTTGAAAAAATCCTAACATAAGCAATCAGACAGAGGACTACTGTCTAGAATATATAAAGAACTAGATATAACAGGGCCCTCAAATTTAAAGACCCAATTCAGAAATGGGCATCTGAGATGAATACACATTTCTCAGAGGCTGAAATTAAAGAAGCGAATAAATATATGAAAAAATGTTCCACATATCGCTAGTCATTCGTGAAATGCAAATAAAAACAACACTGAGATATCATCTCACTCCAGAAAGAATGGCTATCATAAGGAAATCAACCAACAACCGATGTTGGAGAGATTGTGGAGAAAAGGGAACACTTTTCCACTGCTGGTGGGAATGTAGACTGGTACAACCATTGTGGAGGTCAGTGTGGAGACTCCTCAAAACAGTAGGGCTAGAAATCCCATTCAAGCTGGCTAGCACCCATATTTCTAATGAAAGAAGTAGGTTATGGTAAATCATATATGATTTTCTTGAGAATATTTGACAGTATTCAAACACACATTTTATATAGATGTATATGTTAACATACATACTATACATATATATATATATATATATATATATATATACACACTCTATATATATATATATGAGAGAGAGAGAGAAAGTAGTTCCAATTAATGATTAATGATAAAATAATTCAAAGATTTTGTACATAAAGTCAGAAAAGTATATAAAATGTTATAATTGTCTATTAGAGAAATTTTGTGACCCAAAGGTAAAGATTACATAGGAAAACATAGAATAATATCTAGGGAAATATTTTAGTCTATCACTTCCTAGCTATACAATCATAAAAGCTCTTATACATTTATAGACTTTCAGTTTTCTCAAGGATCCTGATAAGGATAAATATAGGAAGATTAATTCACATATTTTCTGAATACTAGAGACAATATGTATTTAAACCTTGTTTTTATAATTTAAATTTTTACTGAGGCATACCTTACAAAGCTACACTATCAGTGAACATGCTTTGATCAACTTGAGCATATATGAGTACAAACTCATGAAGCTATCACCACAATGAGTTATTAAATGTAGCAATCACTTCAAAAAATGCCCCCAGTTTGATTTTGTGCACGTGGGACTTGAACACTTAGCAGGGGATATATTTTCTTAATACATTTTAAGGGTTTAAGAAAAGCTTGAACACAATCTAAAAGTGCATAGGTGAAAGTATAGCGTGTGAATGAACACTCAGAACTTACAATATGCTCAGTACCTTCTCAGTAAGGGTTATTTTAAGCTTTCTTCTCTTCCTTTTTCCTATAATAATCTTAGTTATTTTTAAAATATAATTTCCATTCTCTAAGTTCCATTTTTAAAACTGTCTCATATGGTTTGCCTTCTTATTCATACCATACACCATTTTTTTTCACTCAAAAATACCTATTATTATATGTAAAAATCAGGATTTTTCAAGTACTGGTCAATTTGCTTTCTAAAAAGGAGTAACAGGATAGATGTCTCATTTCTGTCATCTTAGTTCAAATTACTTTCAAGTATCATGTTAAATTTTCATAATCTATATCTCAATGTAATTTCATCACATTTCTGGTCAATCATGCCCTTTGGAATACACATGATGGGCTAAAAAAAATAATGTATAAGCTAGAACTTAAAACAAAACACTATAGAGGAAGGGGCAATGTTCCTGTTTCCCTCAAAACCCTCCCCCTATCTTCCAACACAGTCATCCAGATCTCAGCTCTGACTAAAGTCACCCTCCTCACTACTTTCTAAGGTAGTTCGGGGAGTCCTTTTTTGAGTATTTGTACTGCCACCTCTGCTTAATATCTTGAATCAAGTCAAAATGGTTACATTCATACTGACTTTGGGGAAAAACCTGAATCCACATAGCCCTCGATATGATGAAGCAGATTGATGAGGTCACACTGCAGTGCTTTTACCAGCCTATCTTCTCACCAGATGGCGCTTGATACCAATGCTCACTGTACTTTGGATTCCCTTATAAAGGCACCCTGGAGTGGCTTCAGAAAGTGGCAAGAATGAGGATATATGCATGTTTGAAGTAAAAAGAAGACTTTATAAGTGAATTAACATCTTTTACTATAATTATTTTTTAATTTAAAAGCATTATATTTTTAACAAGTCACTCTATATTAGGTCATCCATGCAGGCAATTTAACACAATGTAGGGAATTAAAATGTTACCATGAACTGGAGATTCAATCTTTATTAATATTTACTAGTTCTATGTAACCTTGGGCATATAATATAAAAATTGGACTATTAACTTCTGACATATAATTAAAATTTTATACCTTGATTTTGTTTTACAGAAGGTAAAAACTATACTTGTTAAATTCATGAATTTTAAAAGAAGATGCATCAAACCTAGATCTCAGCTCTGACACGTGAATATGAGACCTGAACGTTGTGTGTGATTTTCTATTATTGCTTTCATGAGCTGAGCATGTCTTTCTAAATCATGTTAAAGACACAAACCTTAGTACCTCAAAAGAGACTGTTGTGAAGATAGACACTTCAAAAGAGTAATTAAGTTAAAATAGAGGTGTTAGAATAGGTAAAAGCTACTAATAAAAATAATTGCTCTTCTTGCAAGTATGAGTTAGGAGACAGAAAGGGTAATGAGTATTTGTACACACAAACAGACGACCGTGCAAACACCTTGGAGAAGGCAATCTAAGGAGAAGGCCTCAGGAGAAATCCTAACTGCTGATACCTTCTTCTCAGACTTTTTTTCCCTGTTGAAACATGAAAGAATAAATTCTTGTTAAATACCCACCCAGAGTGTGGTATTGTGCTGTAGCCGTCCTGGCAAAATAATGCTTTGATTTTCCTCATTTTTTTATAATGAATATTAAATGTAGAGTTTTGAGGGTGAGGCATCTAGTTCAATGCACAATGCCTTCATGGTAATCTAAGATCATGAGTCTGATTACCAGTAACCAAAAGATGAAAATGTTTTTGGAAAACATTATGTGACAATTAATTGTGGATAAAGTGGGTACAATGTTTACATATTGTACACATTAAATAAAAAGTAGCTATAGCACTATGAATGAGGTAATATTATATGTAGTTCATAGTTAAATGTATCACGTTGATTATCACAGTATTTTAGCTGTGGATTAGTGCAGTGCAAAATTGTGTGGAGACACACATGCAAGCATGTGGAACATGAGCCTTCATACATGCCAAGTGAGGGAGAAAAGGTTAGAGCTTCAAACAGCTTTTAGTTTCAATATTTCCTGTCGACTCACAACTTGTTATGGTCCCCAAGGCATATCTAGTGGGCTGAGAGCTGAAAAAAAGTTTTCAAAAACCTGACAGGCAAGGACTCTGAAAGAGTTTGCAGATTTACAGGTTTACAAAGCACATTCTATTGGTCTAGAGGGAGCAGTTGCAGGAGGAAAGTGATGAGGGAGGATGAAATCCATCAGGGAGAGAGTGTGAGCGCGAGGAGGCGGCGGCTGGCACGCTGGTCAGTAAGTACTGAAGGATCTGCTACTTTATAGAAATCCAACTCGGGAAATCTGAAATGCCAAAATATACTTTGCTGATTTGTGATTCCGGGTTTAAAGTGCTGGCTTTACAAAGTTCTTGAGCACAAAAAATATTTTAAAGACAAGATACAAGCATGTACATATGTATTACTAGTAAGAAATATTAGTTCCATTTTTTATGTTGATAACTAAATGGATCCCTTGCCTTAGTTTTTAAGTAGGGGGGGATTTACTGTTAAATTTCTTTTTTGGCAGAATCAGGGATTGAACTCAAGCCCTTGTGCTAGCTCTACCACAGATGAGAAGGGAAATGGAGGATGGAGGGAGGGCACAGAAAAAGGATGAAGAGGAATAAAGATGTGTCGTGCACTCGCACCAGCCCCACACAAGGAATGCCATCATTATTTACTACAAACATGGGCTAATAAAAAACCCAAAATAAAAAACTAGTTTAGCAAAAAAGAACTGAATTTGAAAAAATGACTAAATACCACTTTGCGGCAAGATAAAATTACTATTTAAATTCTTTCCAATTGTGTAAGAAGCACCCCAAAAATGAGGTAAAGCTAACTCACTTACAGTGAAAGAAAGGTATTCTTGGATAGCATACTGCAAAGGGAATCACAATATTGTACTAACGTATGCACATTATTCTTACAGTGCTGAGTGTATAGCATTCCAATTCCCTAAAGTCTGCAAGCAAGTCACAAAGAAAATGCCTGCTCATGTGAAAAGAACACAATGCAAGGAGCCATTATTTTAAGAACCAGTTATCAAGAGGTTGAAAAAAAAAAAAAAAGATGAGTACAAAGTAGAAATGAAGTCAGAGCTAAAAAGTGCACTTTTTATTAAGACTGCAACTTCTGTGCCTAGGCTGAAGTTATGGCTTTCCCTGTGCAAATTTTCTGTGTTAAACTAAACTCCCTCCCAGAGCCAACACATCCAAAATTCCTATAGAATGCTGAAAGTCATTAAATTGACAAGATTGAGAATGTAAAGTACAGGTACCTGATTCTAAGTTAAAGGAACAGGCTGCTAATTGAAAGTGTACTTTCAAAAAACAAAAACAAGAACCACATGGTTCCATATCTGTAGAAAGTGCTACTACCCTTCTGAAGAGGCCATTTGTTTTCCAGATTTTATTTGCCTTTGAGAAGAAGAGTAAGAGCAAAAATTTTCCCTCTTTGAGGAAATATGCACCTTTCTCTTGAAGGTAACTTCCATTTCCTTGGGTGATATTTTCTAATTTCTCCCTAATTAAATCCTTCCCATGTCGATTACTTATTATTTTTCAAAATTATTCCACAAGAGTGAGGGAACCTACAAACTGAGTCTACAGAAGGGTGGGTTGGGTTCCTTAGGCAGCATCGGGAACCCCTTGAATGCTCTCTGGTGACCAAGTCATGACATTCTTAACCTCAAATAACTTTACAGATCTTTACATTGGTGGGAGTCAGGATAGGGAGATAGTTCAGCAGTCTAAGCACCAGCCTGACAAGTGCAAGAACCCAGGTTCAATTCCCAGTACCACACGCCATGCCAGCCCTTGAACCCTGTAATCCCAGCACCTGGGAGGCTGAAGACAGGAGGATCACTATGAGTCTGATATACATAGTGAAACCTGGTAGTCCTTGTACTAACTACATAAAAAATTAACAAACAAGCAAATATATAAATTGAATAGCATAAATTAGCCTCAATGGTAACCATATTTAACACTTAGCCTTTATCTCCAATACCTTAACATAGAACTTTTTAAAATCATTCATTAAAATACCACTAAAAATCACGTTATATTTAAGGAAATTATTGTCTTTCTAAAACTGTGTTTGTTTTTTTAGGTTTTGTTAATTTGTTGATGTATTTTAAATATGCATAATGATCGCATTCATCACAGAGAATTCATATCTGTACACGATGCATCTTGATTCTTTTGGTTTCTAGCGCTTGCCCCTTCTTTTAACACCTCTTTCAAAGGTTTTGTTTCCACATTAATTCCTTCTATTCTCTTATTTTTCTTTTCCCTTCCTTTTCCCTCCATCCCTCTCACTTGTTCCCCCTCCCATCTGAGCATTTTCTCCCATTTCACAATATCTCTTACTCATTCTGGTCCTTACCTACACTTTTGGTTTCTCAAACCAAAGAAACAGTCATGTGTGTTGGAGTTATTTCCCAGGAGAGTGTGGTCTCAAGGCACATCCATCCATCTATCAAGATTGTCCCTCGTATGGGAGAGCAGTCCTCCACTGTGTGAAAATATGTGAAATTAATAGACGTTTCTCAGAAGAGGAAATATTAATCAGAGAAAATAAGAAAGAAAGGTTTAACATTACTGCTTATTACAGAAATGCAAATTCAAACAAGAGTGGAATTACATCTCTCTCCAAAAAGCAGTTATTATTAAGATATAAACCAATAACAAATTCTGGCAGCGCTGTGGGGACAAGGAACTGTTACTCACTGTTGGCGGAGTGTAGAGTAGTGCAACCACCTTAGAATCAGTGTAGATTCCTGAGTAAACTAGAACTGGATGTTTCATTCAGCCTCGCTATCCTGTTTCTCAGTATCTTCTCAAAAACAATTAAAAGAATCATACCACGGACATATATGCTCACCCATATTCATGATGGTGTACTGTGTAATTGCTAAATCGTGCAAAGCACACCTAAGTGTCAATCATCTGATGAATGGACAATACTGTTTTTCTATTCTTTGACTAAAGAAGAAAAATAGAAGAGTGTGAACATACCATTTCAATGCAATAGTTGTTACATTTATCATAGTTGTGCAACCATAAGCTAAAAACAAGACAGAAGGCTTGATTTTGGCTTCATTATAAAATGACTTAGCAGGGGCCAGGGAGATGGCTCAGTAGAATAAGCGCTTCCCTGGCCAGGGCAAGGGCCTGAGTTCGATACCCAGTTCCATTAAAAAAAAAAAAAAAAAAAAAAAAAAGACTTAGCCAGGGTTCAGTTCCTGGTGTGCCATGCTGCCCTCCCCCTAGGTGTGCTGAGATAGTGACTGAGACTGGGTGAGGTGATGCAAGGCCTGCAATCCCAGTGTTTGGTAGACTGAAAATAGGAGGATCACTATAAGTCCTATCTCTATAGTGAGACCCTGTGGGCCCTGTACACCCTGTCATAAATTCATTAAAAAAGTTTTAAAAACAAAAAGATGCAGAAATAATAGATGTGCTCAGAAGGAAAGGAGTTAGGCATAGTTATGTGTATACATTCACAGATTTTAAAAT
>PVKA01052339.1:0-11762 GCA_004027165.1 Ctenomys sociabilis | reverse complement strand
CCCCCTTCTCTCTCTCCTCCATCTCCCTCTCCCCTGGCCCTTCCCCTCCATGCTCTATCTTTCCCCCTTCTCTTCCTAGACAGGGTCTCCCTGAGTTGCTAAGTTGCCCAGGCTGAGCTCGCTCCGGCCATCCTTCCCACTCAGCCTCCAGAGTGCTGGGATCAGAGGGCTGGATCACTGCCAGGCATGTTCCTCTTTTCAGTGGTGTGAGTTGGCTCTACCCTTGCTCCTGGGTGAGGTGGCTAAGAAGCAACTTAGGTGGAAGAAAGTTGAGGGGACGCTGGAGGCTCACCAGAGCCGGGAAAGCACAGCAGGGGTGGAGAGATAGCTCAGTAGAATAAGTGCTTGCCTGGGAAGTGCAGGGTCCTGAGTTCAATCCCTGGTACCACTAGGAAACACACACACACACACACACACACACACACACACACACACACACACACCACAAGGCTTGCAGCCTGGTTCTGGCCCTGACAAGGACCCCTTACTTCTCTAAGAATCTCACTTTTGGTAAATTTGCCAGCTCAGCAGATTTTTTTTTTAATTAATTTTATTGAGCAACAAATAGCAATGAGACAGCTTCAAAACCGATTAGTAGGATAGTTTCATTAATTAATACATTGCATACTGTTGTCTTCGAAGTGGTTATTCATAGTTCAAGATACAGACATATCCCATCCAAACACGATTAGTATAAATATTTGTTCTCATTCAATTAAGAGAAAGTAACTGTATATCTATCCTAACTATTTTGTATATACAGATATAAAATCGTCCTTCATTTATTTCCCCCTTTTTTTGTTTAGTTTGGTCAGGGATGGGTATTTCATTGCCATTTAAATATTGTAGGTGCATGAATTCAGCAAAATAATCCAATAGAGTCCAGGAGTCCATAACAGTAGTGGGTTATCCATAGGATCTTGCCCTTAGGAAACTTATCCTTCTCTGCATTTGCTTTGGGTGCTGTGGTCCTCAGCAATTCGTCCAGGGTGATGGGACCCGGGCATGAAGGGAGGATCCTGGAAAACAGTGGGACAGCGGTCAGAGACTGCAGTGTGAGGGAGTGGAGAGAATTCACCACGGAGCGCACGCAGCGGCAATTCCAGCAGGAGATGGAGGCAAGAGGCGCGGGATCCAGGGAATGATTTCTAGGGAAAAAGCATGGAAATAGCTTTAAAAATCAGAGGGCAATAAAATATAGAAAGAAGTTTCTTAAATAATTCTAGTGAGAGGATTGTAAACACCTATACATAAATCAAAGAAATTATGTTAACAGGTAATTTTGACTAATAACATTTCAAAATAGAGTATATTTTTAAATTTATTTTTTATTTTATTGAAGAACAAATATCAATCAGACAGTTTCAAGACACCTTAAGAAGACAGATTCGATAAATTAATACATTGCAAACTGTTTTCATAATGCTTTGGTATCGGACAAGGTGCATACATGATATTATATTTACACATATTATTTTAGCAGATTTCTCTTATCAGTAAATTAAGAGCATAGCTGCTTACTTATATTTTTTATACATGAATTATATAAAAAATTCAATAATTATTTTCCTAGTTGATGACCGTAGTACTAGAAGCCGACATAATATCCTGTTCAACCACCATTAGTGCAGATCTTGCCTCTCATAGGATTATGTAGAAGCACAGCATTATCTATCCCAACTGTACTGTCTATACACACACATCATGATTTATTCTTTCTACACCCCTTCCTTTGTTTACACCTGTCAAAGGTGGGCACTCCATTGTCATTCAACTAACTTAGGTGCTTGAACTCGACACCACAGTCCAACATAGTCCAGCATTCCACAACAATAGTGAGTTATTCAAAGAAGTTGTCGACCACAGCCATTTACAGCTCAGCTTAATATTATGGCCCCACGATGTATCGTGCAGCATATGCCATTCACTTTGCCTTATCAGACTCAATTGATTTTATTTGTTGTACATTTCCTTTTGTATCATATAGTCTCCCTAGTATGACAATCAAAATAAAGTATTTATGTATTTCTGTGTAACAAAATTTGCATTCAGTGATTGAAATTTGCATGAAACTCTGAACTAAGACTTGACAACCTACATGGAAGTTTTAATTTTAATCGGAACAAGGATCCTGTGATCACTGAAAAAGAAACAAGATGCTGAAAACTGGAAATTATTTAATGCATAAGCAGTGAAGTAACTGGTCAACAGGCATCAAGAGAGTTAACGTATTTCCTTCACTATTCTCCTTCTTGCTTATCACTTGATAATAAAATGAGTGCAGGTTTTATTAATGGGTGAGGTTTGAATGTAGAGATTATACTTGTCCCCAGCATGGAGCTTAAAGCTTCCAACCCTTAGCCATGCCATTGCTGTGCATGTCACAAATTTAAAACTCTTTGCTTATTATTCTTTTCAAGTTTTATTTATTCCAAATCATTCTCTAAATTCTTACTACATAAGCATAAATTAGAAAATAATAAATGCTATATGTTTTACATGAAAAATCAAAAGCTACTTTTTCACTTGGCAAAGGATACAAAGCGGATGATTCTTCATTACACAATGTTCCCTTCTGACTGCTTCTGGAGATGATGTTCCTACTTTGGCAAGAAGACCAAACTGAATATATTCTACATGTCCAGGGCACACTTCTAAAATGCTACATGGTTTTCACAGATAATGGTAACTGTGAAATTCTTATACTATTTTATTAAGAAGAAAAATGTTATTTTTATTCCAAAACAAAATGATCACCTACCTTCACAAAAGCACATTTATTTTACTATTAAGAACAAAGATCTCTAGGAAGGGCCAAATAGCTCAGTGGCTTAAAGCACCTGCAACCAGGATCAGAGGCCAGGGGTCCATCCCTGGGTCAGCTGTGCCTGCCCCACCCCTGAGGCGCACTTAGATAGCAATTGAGACTGGGTGCGGTGGCGCATGCCTGTAATCCCGGCTTTTGGGAGGCTGGAAATAGGTGGATCACTATGAGTTCAATCTATGTAGTGAGACCCTATAGGCCCTGCATACTCTGTCCTAAATACAAAAAGGAACAAAGATCTCTGACAGGCATAGAAGTACACACATGCAATTCTAGCACTTTGGGAGGCTGAAGCAGAAATATCTCAAATTTGGGCCTTGCCCAAGTACCTCAGCAACTCTCTGAAATCCTCTTTAAAAACTAGAAAAGGCTGGGGATGCAGCCAATTTACTGAGAAGGCCCGGGTTTTACCCCCAGTGCCGCAAAGACAGAAATTTGTGAAGACTTCCACAAGTTAAGTCCTGTGAGCTCTGCATGTTTCCTTTGGCCCACCACCCTCTGTGTGCCAGGCTGAGCCTGCGTGCAGGGCACACACAATGGTCACCTTGTGGCTGGCTGCCCTGGGAGTCTGCATCCTCCTGGTCTGCTCTGGCGTGAATGTGCTCTGGCCACATCTGATGGCCCGGTGCCCTTGTGCTGTGTGACAGTCACAGGCAGAACACTCAGTGCCTGTGTCTTACTGGGCCACAACCATGGCAAGCTCCTCGAGGCCCTGCCCTGCAGAAAGTGTGGCCAGCAAGCTTTCAGGTCCTTGTCCTATAGCGAGTGTGTGGTGGGGGCGAGTGCAGTATTCCTAGTGGCCTGCAATTCACAGTGATGCGACCACTGACAGTGAGCGTGACAGTGACAGGCCACTAGCCATCGGAGGACATTCACAGGATGAGCATGGATAACAGAACAGAGTGACTGTGAGCTACTGCTTTTCAATTCAGGCATGGCTCTAAAAAATATTTTAAGTTTTTTTTTCATTAAATAAACTGAGAGCGATGTCTGATTCACAGAAGCTTAATGAGGAAACTTGACTGAGACGAATGTTGTGACCTGCTCAGTCTGGTTCTTGGCAGAGATTGGTGCTCCAAGACAGGTGTGGGGGCTGACACTTGCAATTGCAGGAGGACCTTAAATCTGAGCTTGAATGCTGTATCAAGACCCTGCCTGCAAAAGGGGTCAGGGTCCTGCGCATGCAGTTCTGTAAAACACCCGGGTCCTGTGTGCCCACTGCTGCAAACCTAAAAATGCATGGACAGTAAATGCCTCATAAGCATTGCCCACTGATGGTGGTTCCGAGACAGCCCTAGTTCATCAGAACAACCCACAGGGAACACAAATTTGCTGGTGTGCAGTCCATCTGCAACCTGAGACACGGCTCCATCAGCACGGAACTGTAAGCTGAGGCTCTCGTGATTCGAGGCGTTTGATATGTGTTTGGAAGTGCCGCTCAGGCCGGGAAGCTGCTCCCTACTCTATCCAAAAGGAGAGAGGTGCCAGAGCATGTGTGTGTGGGCATGCTTGTGCACACCTGTAAGGACCCTCTCTCCCAACACCCTGCCCTTCTTGGTGATGTTGTAACTCCACCCTTTATCCCTTGTCTGCTCCTCTGGCTGCAGTGGTTCCTGGTAGCCCATCAGGAAAGGCACTTTCCATCATCCAAATGTCTGATGAGGAATAAGCCCTGACTCTACATAAGAGATTAATGCCAGTGTAAAATTTTACATTTCACTTTCAGCCTGCAGTCTGGTTTGCAGCGACTGTGTGTGCTAAACTCTTCCACAAAAGAAAGCCCACAACCGGCCCTGCAGGCCTCATCACGTCCTGCAACTCCAGGTTCCTTTCTGACATTCTCTTAACTAGGAAGTTTTGCTCACACCACCCCAGGATCTAGGAAGCAGAGAGCCAGCCTTGTTAAAGGAAACGTGTAACTTCCACAGTGCCCAGGAGCAGCCGGCCTAATCAGATGACCAGCTCTGGCTCTGCTGGTTTGTTGACCTTGAATTTATTTTACACTCTTCAATCTCCCCAACATTATGGAAAATGTAATCATTAAAGTTTTTAGCCTTGGAATCTCACATTTTTCTTCCTAATCAACATCTTTAATTTTTTAATTTAGAAATTCAGGCAGAATTTATAGCATAAATAGTATTCCTAATGTATGCAGAACTGCCAGCTTTCTTTGCTTATATCCCCTTCATGATTTTACAGGAAATACAGGGAAGAGGTCAATCTTCTGGAACCTGTTGGCCTCTCATCAGGGTCCTCAGCATTGAAATACTACAGGGAATCAGGTTCTCGTTTTTTCTGAGTCTTGAGGAGTCTTTCTCTCTAAATTCCCCAGGAAGATTTCAAGTGTCTTCCCAGCTTTCTTTGTGCATCAGTTCTTGCTGAACAGTAAGGCAGTGGCAAGGGAAGGCTTTCACCTCTTCCCTGCAGTGCTGTGGGATGTGTGGTCGGATACTCATCAGGGTGTCAGTGGAGCTAAGGGGTCTGAGCGCTGAGCGTGGCCTTCCAGAACCTGCGCAGTGGCCAGCCCTCCTGCCTCGGGGCACTTCCTCAGGTTCAGGCTGTGTGTTGCATGTACTTTTTCTTTTCTTTTCTCTCTCTCTCTCTCTCTCTCTCTCTCTCTCTCTCTCTCTCTCTCTCTCTGTTTAGAACAGGGCTTCACTGCATTTCAGGCTGGCCCTAAATTTGCTTTGTAGTTCAAATTGACCTCAAACTTGCAGCGATCCTCCTGTCTCAGCCTCCTGAGGACTGTAATTACAGGCATAAGCCACCACTCCTGACCAAGTTCATTTTTTTAACCTCCTTTTCATCAACCTGCTCTTGTATTTTGCTACCTTTTGATGTCTGTATATTCGATACAGTTTAAAATGAATGAATCTGAGAAAACCCTAAACAGTACAATGAGATATTTGAGCTCAAAGCAGAATCATCTGCACTTGTTTTCCTCACCTGGGCAGAATCATCTACACTTGTGCTTGACTGTTGCATGGCGAGGGCAGAACTCCATGGAGCAGCCCACACGTGGCATCTGTGCACTGCAGTTTTCTTCCGAGTGGACAGGAAAACCTGGAGGTGACTTCCAGAGTAGCTGGAAATTGTCACCTGTCGCAGTACAGACGAAGAAAGGTGCACAGAATGCCAGCTTCTCCGACTGTGTTGCGCAGCGTGCCATGCGGAGCTGGCTTTCAGAACACCACCACCACCCTGGAGTTGCAGGGACAGCTCGCTGCCAACCTGGCCCTACCGCCCAGAGGTGAATGTCCTTACATATCAGGGCAAAGCGCTTGGCAATACAAGAGATACAAGAGCTGAAGGCAATCCCATGATAGCTAGGAGATGCTATTAGTTTTTAAATACTCAACTTTGGGAAGAGAGAAGGCGTGGTTCTTTTCAGGTCTGTTTATTCTGCTGAGAATGATAAATTAGTGGGAGGTTTCCCATCAGTCATAACTTGTACATCAGTTCCCGATGGGATGGGGATCTGGGGACATGTACAATAGACGTCGCATTTGGAAGCTGACAGGTTTTTCCTAGCAAGCTCCCAAGTGAGTGTCGATTGTCATGTGTCATGTCCTGGACAGGTGGGGGGTGCCCAGGAGATGACAGTCCCTGGATTACATGCTACCTCAAACTTCCTGTTTTTAAAAAGATCCCTGACATTCATCTTCTCTTCTAAATGAACTATTTTCACCAACATAGGAACCTCCATTCCCAGCCACTAAAACCAAAAATTCCAAATCCTTTTAATAGCTTCAGTGCCAGGATGAGGTTCTCGGCTCTCACTTCACTGCTGTTCCCAGTGAAGCTGCCCTTGGTCCTATGAGAATCGATTTGGCTTTGCAAGATGATCTTTTCTTTATGTATTTATTTGTTTATTCATTTACTTTTTTAATCATGAGAGTATAAAACAGTAAACAAAAGGAGAAATACAGAATTTCACCAGGCAAATCAACAGTAATTCAACAGTGGTTGCTGTGGTACATGAATTTGTCTTCAAATTAGTTGCTCAGATTATGAGATATAAGTATGCAAAACTGGAAAATAAGTTATAATAAATTTAGAAGACCAGGAAAAAAGGGGAAAATATTTAAGCATAACTTCTCCCTTCCATAGACCAGCAAAAATCAGCAGTACAAAGACATCCTGCATGCACACAGGAATGGATCTTTCTCCCCCTTTCCTGTCTCTCCTTCCCCTTTCCCCATTTCAGCTTGAATAGGTTCTTTCCACTTCATAGTATCTGTTGTCCCTTTCAGATTTATTTACTCTTTCAGGTCTTTACACTAGTGAGACAACACAATGAAGGAGTGTCGATTGTCATGTGCCATGTCCTGGACTGGTGGGGGTGCCCTAAAACACACTGTAGGTCTGATTTATTACACTTATGACTATGGTCTCTAATTGCCGCCATTTACCTATAGAAGCCTTGAGTTTATCTTTCTTTATAGCTGAATAATACTCCATTGTGCAAAAATACAACATCTTTTGAATCTATTTCATAATTGATGAGCACTAGGGCTGTTTCCAAGATTTAGCTTTGAAAAATTGTGCTGTTATAAACACAGGTGCACAGATGTTGCTGCAATATGTTTTCAATTCCTCTGGAAAAATACCCACAAGAGGAGCAGCTGGGTTGAATGGGACCTCCAATCTAGTTTTCTGACGAGTCTCCACACTGATTTTCATAGTGGTTGCACCGGTCTGCACTCCCACCTACAGTGAAGAAGGGTTCCTTTTTCTCTGCATTCCTTGTAGCATTTGGTATTGGTTGACTGCTTGATGATAGTCATTCATTCTTGGGTGAGATGGAATCTTGGTGTTATTTTAATTTCATTTCTCTAATGACCAATAATGTGGAATATTTTTTCACATATGTATTTGCAAATTGTATCTATTTCTCTGAGAAGTGTGTATTTATCTCAGATTCCCATTTTTGGATTGCGTCTTTGAATTTGAGGCACCTGATTTTTTAAAATTCTTTACGTGTTCTAGAGAGAAGGCTTTTGTCAGAGGGACAGTTGGCTCCAGTTTTTTCCCAATTCATCCATATTCTTTTTACTCCATAGTTTATTTCTTTTGAAATACAGAAACTTTTCAAATTTGAAGTATTTCCCATGCAGTTTGGATTTTGCTCATGAGCTCTCTATCTATGCCCATGTCTTTAGGATTTCTAGTTATTTTTCTACAGAAGATTTATTGTTTTTGTTTTAATATTTAAATATTTGATCCATTTTGATGTTATTTTAGTGCATGGTGATAGACATGGTTCTAATTTTAGCCTTGACTTATGGAAAGCTAGTTTTTCCAGTACCACTGATTAAAGAGGCTGTCTTTCTTTCTGTGAAAATGTGTAGTTAGTTTGTCAAAAATGAGGTGTTTGAGAGTGTTTATAGTTATGTTTGCATCTTCTAATCTGTTATGCTGATCCTCAGGTCTTCTTTGCCAGTACCATGCTTGTTTTATCACAGTAGCTTTGTAGGATAACTTCAAGTCAGGTTTCATGATCCCTCTTGTCTTTCCTTTGTTTGCCAGAACTGCTTTTGCTATTCTAGGTCTATTCTGGATGAAGATAAACTTAGGAATGTTTTTCACCTCTGCATGGTATAGGAATGGCATTTTAATTGTTATTACATTGAATCTGTATAGAAAATTTGGGAACATGGCCATTTGGGAATATGGTCACAATGTTGGTTCTCCTTATCCAGGAGCAAGGATTATCTTTCCATTTTCTGAAATGATCTTTGATTTTTTTCCAGAGTACTGTAATGTTCATGGTATAGCTATTTTACTTCCTTTGTGAGACTGATTTTCAAATATTTCATTTTTTGATTGATATTATGAAAGGTACAATTTCCCTAAATTCTTTCTTGGTGTATTTATTGTTTGAGTGTAGAAATGCTAGTGATTTTTCAGTGTTGACTTCTTATCATGCTGTGATATTGAACATGGTTATTAAATCCACAAGTCTTTTGGGGTAAGTTTTGGGTCTCCTAGGTAGAGTATCATTTCACGTCAAATGATCTTTTCACTTCTTCCTTTCCAGTTATTATTCCTGTTATTTGTGTCTCCTTTTCAAAGGCTTTGGTTTATGTTTCCAGAACTATGTTGAATAAGAGTGGTGACAGTGGACACCCTTGTCTTATTCCTGATTTTAAAGTGAAGGCTTTCAGTTTTTGCCCATTTAATATGATGCTTGCTGTTGGTTTCTCATCGATGGATTTTAAGGTAAAGAACATGTGTTTGGATTTTCTGTAGGGTGTTTTTTTAATCATGAATGAGTGTTAGAATCTGTCAAAAGCCTTTTTCTGCATCTGTGGGATCATCCCGTGACTTTTGCCCCCAGCTCTGTTGATGCGCTGCACTGCATTTTTGGATCTGCATCTGTACCGTCCCTGCCTTCCTGAGACAACCATTCTTGGTCACGTTGTGCATTCTTGATGATTCGCTGCATTCTACTTGCTAGCACTTGTTGAGGATTTCAGCATCTACATTCATCACTGAGATCGGTCTATGGTTCTCTTTTTTAGTTGTATCTTTCTCTGGTTTCAGTATCAGATGATCCTTGCCTTCAGGAATGAGTTTGGTAAAACTGCTGCTGTTTCAGTTTCATTGAGGAGTTTGAGAAAGATTAAATCTTCTCTAAATTTCTTGCAGAATTCAGCTGTGAATCCATCAGGAAATGTATTTTTCTTTCTTGGTAGGTTGTTTTTTTATTACATTTTTAATTTCATTCCCTGACATTGAGTTATTCTGAATTTTTATATCTTCTTGATTCATCTCTGGTTATTGTGTTGAAGAATCTGTCCCATTGTTCTGTGTTTTCCATCCTGTGAGCATAAAATTTTGAAAGCAGGTTATTGGTGATATTCTGGATTTATGGAGAGTCTGTACTGATTTTACCCTTTTTATTCTTTGTGACATGAATTTGAATTCTTTTCTTCCTTCTTTTTGATAAGATTGATTCCTCACTTACCTGTATGTTAGATTCTTTTTCCATGCTTGGGAAATTTTGTGCTCTACTCCAAAAATAATCTTTTATGTCATTTGTGCTGACTCCTGATGCTTTATTGACACCTATTAGTCTCATTACCTTGTATCTGCTGAACTACTATTTTCTGGTTCCTTGTTATTTTTAAGAAATCTTTCCTTTCATACTCACCGGCCACATTGCTGTCTTCAAGGTCTGAATGTTTACTTCAGTTTTGTTCAAGTTTCTTTTTGCCAACTTTCAGTGGAATTCTTGATTTCCTGCATACGTGTTTGAATATGTTTCATGAATTCAAATGCCTTCCAGTTTTGTTTGTTCAATGTTTCCATCGCTTTTCTATTCTCCTCTATGTTTTAATCCGTGCCTTCTTTAGATGTATTGAGCAATGCTTTTATGATTGTTGTCATTTTTTTTTACATGAGAGATTATTTCTGATCTGATTTCTTCTACAGTCTGATGCAGTTGTTTGCTTCTTTACTTTAGTTACTTTCATTTCAGAAATTTCAGATGTGTGATTTCCAAGTTCTCTACTCCCTTACCTCCTCTTGTTCTGGGTAGGCTGTGGGTCTAAGATTGCCTTTTGAACCTTCATTTTGACAGTTTTGAAACTCTTAATGTTCACTTGGATCAACAATAATGGGAGATGGAGAGGCATGGGCTAGCAAGGCTCCAGCAAGAGTGGGGGGGGCGGTTGGCTCATCAAAGCTGCTGCTATGTGGATTTTAGTGTGGCTTCTGCCAAGGTAAAGCAGGTGTGAGCTGCAGACCAGGACAACTCCAAGGGTGATGGGAGTGGGGCAAAGCTGAGCCAAGTTCTTGAGGCTGCAGTGAGGGTGTACCAGGACTCATAAAGTCCTCGTAGCTGCCCAGTCAGTGTCTTCTTCCTGCATTCTATGATCTTTGAAAATCCAAACTGTACCCTACTGTACAGTTGTAGAGTGAATTACTCAGGGTTTAGTCAGTCAAGGAGCACCTAATTGGCTGAGTTAGGTGCTCAGAAGAAAAGGGAAGCTGGATAAAATGAGGAAAGGAGAAATGAGAAACCAATGTCTGGAGGTGTTGTGAGTGAGGGTCAAGGAGCATTCAGGAAGCAGCGATGGGGAAGCAGGAGGAAGGGTCTGTTTCAAAAGTAGAGCCATCATTCAGTCAGTGGAATTTAGTGAGGTGGGCAGATCCCAGGCCAGTTTTGGCTTCTCCCACGGTCTGCATGAGTTGTAGAAGCCTGATAATAAGCCAGGCAAGTGCACCTTTCCAAAGACTTTTGATGGATTTTGAGTGCATGATCCTATTTTCACAATAGCTCTGATGTGACCCCTCCTTTATTTTTAGGGGACTGAGTGTTTATCATGTCCCAGGTCTCTTGCAATGCATTTTCCTGTTACAGCCATGATCAAGAAGGTAAAGAATATCTGTACCACTTTTAAAACTACGTGATTATAAGATTTCATGTTAATTAGGAAAATAAGAAAATGAATGATGAATATGAGTCTTCTAAAAATCATGTTATTTCTTTCAGTTGTGGAACAATCATTGCAAGTACCATGCAGAATGTACTCTGATTCAAAAAGAAAAGTTACTCTACCAAAGAAACATCCTTTTTTTAAAATTTGGCATTACGCTGTCGTGTGTGAACACATGAAGATGAGCCCTGGTGGTGTGCCTGCAGTACAGAACACATTAGAGTCAAAGATCGCATTTCTTGCTTCATTCAACTGGATTACACTGTTCTAGGAGACATTTTTTGTATTTAGTACAAATAAGAGAGATAAATATCTTAGGAATTATTGGAAGGTTCATACAAAACAATGAATATATTTGAAGTTATAGTTGATCCACAAAGTTCTAATTCAAAAGACAAGAAGTAATCACTTTCTAAAGCAATTATTCAAAATATATTTAAGTGCTTATGGAAAATTAAATGACAAAATTGATGCTAACTTATACACATAGATTT
>PVKA01052338.1:0-11762 GCA_004027165.1 Ctenomys sociabilis | reverse complement strand
TTTTTTTTCGGATCCAAGGATTGAACTCAGGCCCTTGTGCTTGCCAGGGAAGTGCTTATTCCACTGAGCCATCTCCCTGGCCCCAGCCACTGCATCTTTGACAAAGGGGCCAAAGACCTTCACTCAGAGAAAGACAGCCTCTTTAATAAATGGAGCTGGGAAAACCTTTCCACATGTTGGAGGCTAATCTATTCTCATATCTCTCACTATGCAATAAACTAAAAGCAAAATGGGTGAAAGATCTAAATATTAAAACAGAAACACTAACTCTCCTGAAAGGTAGAATAGGCAAACCCTGAAGGCATAGGCTTAGGCAAAGGTTTATGAAAAAAGACTGAATGTTCAAGAAATACTATGAAGAATCAGGAACTGGGATGTCATCCTATTAAATAGCTTTTGTGCACCAAGAAATACCACCAACAGAGAGGAGAGACAACACACAGAATAGGAAAAAATTCTGTACCAGCTACTTTTTAGACAGGGACTAATATCTAGGATATATAAAGAATGCAAAAAACAGAACTCCTCAGTGTAGACACCAGTCCAAAAATGGGCATCTGAAATAAATGTACACTTCTCAGCTGAATAAGTACACATGAGAAATAAATATATGAAAAAGTTCAACATCACTGGTCAACTGTGACTAAGATTCCCTCTTAATCCAGAAAAAAATGTCTACCCTCAAGAAATCACCCAAGGGCCAGCCAAATAGCTCAGCATATTAAAGCACCTGCTTAGGCAGACACAGGAGCCTGGAGTTTGATCCCCAGAGGGCCATGCTGGCCCTGCACCCCGTGCTACGCTGAGATGGCAATTGAGACTGGGCATGCTGGCATGTGCTTGTAATCCCAATACCTAGGAGGCTGAAAACAGGAGAATCACTATGAGTCTGATCTACATAGTGAGACCCTGTACTAAATACATAAAAAAGACAAACAAACAACAACAACCAATAACAAATACTGATGAGGTTGTGTGGAAAGAGGAACCCTTGTCCACCTTTGGTATGTGTGTGTACTGGTACAGCCAATGTGGAAATCAGCATGTAGGTTCCTCAAAAAAATTAAAATGAGAGGTTCTATTTAACCCACCCAGCTATTCCCTTTTTTGGTGTCTTCCCAAAGAGTTACAAGCATTATGCCACAATGTTTCATGCACACCCATGTTTATGAACACAACTTACAATGGCTAAACTTTGGAAACAGCCTAGATGCCCATCCTATGAGAGAATAAGGAAAATGCAGTTTGACCTGGTTGTGGCAGTGCACGCCTATAATTCCAGCGCTCAGGAGGCTGAGATGGGAGGATTGCTTGGAGTTTGAGGCCAGCCTGGGCTACAAAGTGAGTTCAAGGTCAGCCTGAAGTGCATAGTGAAACCCTGTCCATCTCAAAAAGACATAAAGAACAAGAAGGGGGAGAGGAAGGAGGAGGAGGAAGAGGAAAATGATTTTATACACACCTGAGTAGTGTACTGCCATAAAGAAGGACAAACTTAAACTATTTGTAGATAAATGGATGTGCCTTGTCAATTTTTTTTTTTTTTTTGCTTTTGTTTTGAAACAGAGTCACATTTTGTAGTTCAGACTGGTCTTGAACTCACAGGGATCCCCCTGCCTCAGCCTCACAAGTGCTATGATTATAGGCATGAACCACCATGCTTGGTTTGATTTATTTTTTATTTGTTACTTATTTTTTATTTTTTTTGCTAAACCCAGGATTGAACTCAAGCCCCTGAGCTTACCAGAGAAGTGGTTATTCCACTGAGCCATCTCCTTGGCCCCCATGCTTGGTTTGAAAACATAATTTTTAAATAAAAAATTGGGAGTACATGTTTAAACGTCACATTGTGTTTTTGATGTGAGACACCAAAAGGGTAAGGACTTCTGTGGCAGAGCCCAGGAAGGAGGAGAAACGTGCTCATGTGGCAAGTGGAACAAGAGAGGGCGTCCTGGACGGGATGGAAGGAAAGGGGAGCATGAGAACAGAAGGCAGAGTGGAAGCACAGCTATCATAAGGGGGAAATGAAGACAGGATTGAAGTAGGGCTGGGAATAGGGGGAAGGAGGACTGCAGGTGTAGAACGGGCGGGCACGCGCTGCTTGCAATGGAAGAGATCGCCTGTATGGTGAAAGTGCAGTTATAAAATTAATTTTTAAGGGCTGGCCTGATAGCTCAGTGGACTAAGGAGCCTGCTTAGGCAGAGCAGAGCAGCAGGGATTCAACATGCACAATGGTGTGCTGTGCAGGCTCCGACCCCCGGGGTGCACCGAGACGCAAATGAGACTGGGCATGGTGGCACACACCTGTAATCCCAGCGCTTGGGAAGCTGAACAAAGGAGGATAACTATGAGTCCTATCTGCATAGCGAGACCCTGTACACCCTGTAAATCCTGTCCTAAATACAAAAGAAAAAAATAAAATTAATTTTAAGAAAGAGAACAATTAGAACAGAAAAAGTTATCTATGTTAAAATGAACGAGTAGTGGAAACAAACCACACAGGGAAAATAATAGCACAGCTTATTTTAGCTTAAATAATTGGACAGAGACTGAGCATACCAGCCATCTCAGTAAATGCAGACGTGCTCGGCTGGCACGTTTTGCAGACAGTGAGGCTCAGCTGCGTGAGTCTAATGTGAGGCAGAATAGGACAACTTATCCCGTCGAAGAGAGGCAGAGGGGAGAAGAGCTGTAGGTGGATGAAGAACTCCAGGCAGGCGCGCAGCAGAACGAAGTCTGGGGCTGCCCTTGGGTAGCGGACAAGTTGAATTCATGTTAAGATATATTTGACCTGAAAAAGGTGCCTCTCATTCCAACCCACAAATTCAAAGCACATCCAGCAGTTCCGGTCAGCTGGGCACAAAATTACCACTCTTAGGAAGGAGATGCCAGGAGTGGCACTTCTGGAACTGCGTCTGGTGTTTTGCAGCACTAAGTGCAGTGGTAAAGTGACTAGTGGTAGTCAGACCCAGGGAGCCGTGTGTGGAGAGTGACATTCCTGCTGTGCCGGCTCACTGGAGGAACTTTCCCCAGCCGCAAGTAGAAGCGCTCAGCCACCCACAGTGCAGTTCCCTTCGCTAAGCATGGCTACCTAGTCCACAGCAGAGGACGACCCAACACTGCACATACCAGAAGCTTTGCAAAACTGTTTGGTTATTATTTTAACGATCTGGACCAAAGTGATGCTAACCAAGAGGTTGCAACCCATGGGCTAAATCCAGATTGCTGACATTTATTTTTGTGTATAACATTTTATGGGACCACAAGTGCACCCAGTTCTTTCCATGCTGTCTACGCCCACTTTTCATTTCAGAGCAGCTGTACCAAGCCCAAGAGTATTTCTTACTTCAAAAACCAAGTTGATCCATGTTATAAATCAGATAATTAGGAATCTAATTGTTACAAGATACACAGGAAGGTAAAGGGATTTATAGGTCCTATGTCAACTAAGTTTTATCATGCTCTTTATGACAAGAGCACATAGGAGTCCGTTCCGTTGATATGTTATTGATTGTTATGGTCAGAATTTTCTAACTTTTCTTGCATATGGGTTAACATACACATTCCTTTAAAAATCAGTTCTGCAGTTGAGTACTTTTGAAATATGCCACATATTGTTCTTCCTTGGAACATCCTCACAGCTAACATAAGAGCCTCGCTGGCCATGGCAGTGCACACCTGTAATCCCAGCACTCTGGAGGTTGAGACAGGAGGATCTTTGCAAGTTCAAGACCAGTCTGGGGGCTACAAAAGTGAGCATAAGGCCAGCCTGAACTTCTCAGTGAGACCCTGTCTCAAAAAACAAACAAACAAACAAACAAACAAAAAAACAAAAAACAAAAACAAACAAACATCACCACCAACAAAAAATTAATCCAATTAAAGATGGTAAAACTGTTCACATGTGTGGGTAACAAATGAAATACAGGGAAAAATTGTAGGATTAACAGAAAAAGGCTCTTCCCTGGAGGATATTCAATGAGTATGGGGGGCCAATAGGTTGATGCAATTGATTGAACATTTCACACTAGCGAATGCAGAGGATTCTGAACCTTCAAAATGACACAGAGAAATGGTGCGTATCTGAGGTGACAGGTCTGCCCACTGCTTAGACTGGACTCTTACACAGTGTATAACATCTTGAAGCACTGTACTGTTCCCATAAATATGCATATTTATTGTCAGTTAAACAAAGATGTATCTAAAAATGGAGACAAAATAAATATCTATTGTATATAAACAATTGTGTCATTTGTTGTTATAGTATTAAAGCTAATAGCAATATGCAGATTGCTAAATAGAAATGATAGTTAATTAAAAACAAAAATTAAGTCAAAGAAATCCACAAGATGGTAGCTCTTCTCCCAGTTTCTCTTGCCCACTTCTCAGAGGTAATCATCGCTCATTGAAATCTTCTATGTTCTTTGAAAAGAAAAAAGAAAATGGAGATTTATCTCTTTAAATTTTTCATGTTTTGGAAATGCCTCCAACTTAGTCTTCTCCAGATAGAATAGCTGCTTTTTGGTATTTGTTGTTTTGTTGCTGAAAAACAAAACAACTTTTTTATTTGTACAACTGAAAAAATGCTAAAATGAAATCTATGTATGTATTTTGATACAATTATGTCAATGTGTAGAGTAAAATCCTAGTGGAATCTCTAGGTAACATCTACAGGTGTGAATGGTCTTCTCTAAGTATATGCTATTACATATTCAACAATGAAGGAGGTATCCTTCCTCCACACCACTACTTACAGCAAAACTTGTGTTTGAGAAATATCTTTCTGTAAATGCCACTTGTTTCAAAGTAATAACTGAGCGAATTCTGTGCTCTGCTGTAAGCACTCCTTAGAAGCAGGCACGTAAACAGTGCTTCCCTACACAATCGAACACATGAGATCAACATTTATAAAAATGCATCATGGTAAACTGACAGGATCTAAGGAGGGAAGGTTTTCAGCTGATTGCTGAGCAGAGCCATGGTCACTATTATGCTATTATCTAGCTTTCAGTCGTCATGCCTGAGTAACCCCTTCTCAAGATGAGATGGCTCGAGTACCAGCGAAAGTGTACTGGAGTCCTATAGATGTTGTTTTTATGATTGTTTACATTAAGTTGTGAGAGTCACATGGCCAGGGATTTTAAACTGATCTAAACAAACTCCATGTGTCTTCATGTGGGTCACTATTGTTAGGTAATAATCCTGCTGGGATTTGAGATGTTTCTCAAGAATATCATGTTTACATCAACTTCAGTTTACAATGACAGGTTAGAGCCCTGAAAAGAACCAGGTGTGGGGTAGGGGTGTCACTGTTTTCACGTGGAAGCTCTGGCTTAGGTCTCAGAGACGATTAATCTCTTCCAAAATTACAGCTCTGCACTTTTGAACCAATAAGTACATTTACATGTGCATGCTCACTGTAATGACTCAAGAATTCACATTTATTTATGTATTTATGTATTTTGAGGCAGGATCTCACTATGCAAGGCTGGCCTTGAGCTCACTCTGTAGCCCAGGCCCATCACAAATTCTCAACAATGCTCCTGCATCAGCCTTCTGAGTGCTGGGACTACAGGTGTGTGCCAACATGCCTGGGAAGGACTTACATAGAAAACAGACTCTAAAATCTGGCTGTGGCCATTGGAAAGTTGGCTGCTTATCCATAATTTGAGGATTTTCTTCCCCCTGAAGGAAAGCCTGTAAAACCAGGAGTATTCTTCCTGTCCCCTCCTCCTGCCATGCAACTGCTTGGAAGTTGGTTTTATTTATTTTAATTTATTTCTTCTGGTGTTCTGGCAGCTTAAGGTCAACCATTGACTAAAAATGTTTGGAAAATCTTACAATGATCAAGTGGGTAATAGCCAATGGATTATTTTTTTAGTTTCATGAGTGTGGGCAAGTTCATACTTGCTAATTTTGCTAAGCTTCTTAGTTTGGGTACAGTCCTGCCTACGGTTCTATGGGATGAAACACTTGCACAAAGAAACCCGAAGACCTCTGTTACTCACAGATGAGCATCCAGAGACAACAGCTGTGCCACAGTCCCACGGTGCGCTCTTGGGTCAGGGGCTTGCCTGCCCGACTGCCTCTGCCCCCCCACCTTGCAGGCCAGGGCTCTGAAAGCGCCCGTGCCCGGACTGAGTCCGAGAGCCAGGTGGCCGAGCCCAAGCATGGCAGGGCAGGGCATGTCCCCAAGGAGGACCAGGACGCATCCTTGCTGTTCAGACAGCCCCTCCTCATCTCAGGTGGCACGCGCTGCCTGAGACTGTGGCCCTGGGCAGCTCTGGGACTGATCTGTCCTCAGCACGGCTGGCCTCCCTCGCAGTCTCTCCCCACTCTGTCTTTCCTCCAATGGCGACACTTCCCTCCTTTCCAGACCTTCTCCTAAAGGTTTGCACACAGGACAGCCTGGCTGTACACTCCTGAGCAAGCCTTCTCCAGTGGCTTTGGGATTCATTTTCAGGTTCTGCTCGGATTTTCTTTGTGGTTCGCATTTTTGACCATGTGGAGATGGGATGGAACACAAGGTCCGCCTCCTTCACAGATGCTAGTCCTGGGGCTCTTGAGCAGAATGAGCCAAATGGCAACAGGTGAGCTGACACCAGGGTATGCATCTGCTCCCTGCTGCGGGCCCCTGTGCTGGTGCGCTCCACCGAAGTGCGATGGGGCATCCGTGGCTGCTCAGGACGCAGGCTCTCCAGGATGCTCTCGGCTCGGATTGGTAAACTGGGCTGGAACGCCTCAGTCATTGAGGCTCTGGCTGGATTTAAAGAAGGATCAACAAAACAAACAAGGAATCATGCAAGAAGCGGAGACAATATCTACATGGAGAAAACGAATCTGCTTCGACCAGCCATGCGGGCTGTGTTACTGCAGGGAAAGGCCAGAGAGGGCATTGAAGCTGGTGGCTGTCAATGAGTGGATGCCCAGGGCTGTGGCACCTACTGCAGATGAACCGAGTGCCAGATTGGGGTGCAGAGGGCCCCTTCTGATGCTCATTCATCCTCAGCTGGGAAGCATGGCCCTGACGCCTTCAGCTGAGTTGGTGTCGTTTTCTTCCTTGGCGGTTGGCGCGACACTGAGGTAGCCAGGGTCGGGGAGCTGTGGCTGGGCTGGAAGGAGCAGCAATCTCTCCTTGCAGAGGACTTGGGATCTCCATTGCTGGCAGCCTCTAGCGCTGCGGGGACAGCTGCGTGGGCCTGAGGTCGAGAGAGGAACGGGCAGGATGGAAGGGAGGAGGAGAATGCGAGCGACCTGCCGTGGGCGACAGGCTGCACAACGCCAAGTTGGACCTGAAGACACATGCCCTCGTGTGCGGGGCTCCGAAGGTGGCTCACCGATGAGGGTGTTAGCTGATATCTATAAGCCTGGCAGTGAAACAGGCGGTGGATTTGACCAGAGCCATCAACTGGATATGATTGTGAATTGTGCATTGAACTTCCTACATTTGCAGGTGTCAGGAGCTATCAGAGTAGCCATTAACAGTGTGAAAGCGATCAAAAGAAACAGGGAACTGGGAACCTGAAGAGACAGAAGTCTCTGGAAGCTTGTGTCGGGGCCAGGCCTGCAGTGCTGAGCTCCTGGGGGCACCCAGGAGAGACTCATGGTGTGCACGCGCTCTGGGTCTCACTCCGGCCTGCCGGAGGAGACAAGCCCCGCCTGGGCCCAGTGCTTTCTGGTTCTCAGGCCCTGCTCTGCACGTGGCTCATGGGACAGTGCAGGGCCCCACGCAGGGCCCAGCTCATGAAGTTACCAGTTCTGAATTAGCATCTTGGCGAGTTACCCTCGTGCGTGCATCTGAAGTCTGACTGTGTTTCCGATCCCTATATCCGAGATCCTTCTATAGTGTTCCTTTAAGTGAACTTCGTTTCCAAGCTGCTGTCCTTGTGATGTTCTTGTCCTCTTCCTAAGCAGACACCTCCCTGGCATTAGTGCCTCCATGTTCAAAAACGTTCTCTCTCCTTAAAAGTTCTTCAATTTGTTGAAAGCTCATCAGTAACTAAAATCATATATATTTGAGATGATATTTTGCTAGGTGCATGCGTTTGAAATAATCACTGCCATCAATCTGCACATATTTGGTACTTCCTGTGGCTGGCACGTTTGTGGCAGGAACATTTCAAGTCAGCTTACCTAACTGATGCCAAGTTAAGCGGGACTAACTGCAGTCAGCACTGGAGGCGGCTGAACTTAGGAAGGACTCCTTCTTTGAGGGAGACTGAAATATCTTTCTTTTTGCATCTCACATTTCTCTTAGAGTAACGTTCTCCAGGTTCACCCATGTCCTCACAAATGAGTAGATTTTCTTATTTACTTACAATTTTTTTTTGTATTTTAGGGAGGGGTCTAAAGAGTGTACAGGGTCTCACTACTATTCTCCTGTTTTCAGCCTCCCAAGCACTGGGATTACAGGCACACATCACCATGCCTAGTCTCCATCCTCCTCTCAGCATGTGCTGGGGCAGGGCTGGCACAGCAAGCTGGGGATCGAACCCTGGCTGCTGTGCTCCACATAAGGAGGCTTTTTAGTTTGCTTAGCTATCTGGCTGGCCCTAAAAAATTATTTTTAAAGAGAGTATAAAATAGTATTAAAACAGAAAGAATTATAAGTGATAGATACAGAATGTCACTTAACAAAGTAATAAGAATTTCACAGCATTTGTTGTAATGCATAGTGTTGTCTCCTAAACAGTCACATGATTTTCTTGCTTTTAAAGTGAATCAGTGTCCATGGTACACACAGATGTGACTTCACTTGTCTAACCAGGCTGGGCACTTATGTTGGTTCCATATTTTAAAAAATATTGCCACTACCAATGTCCATAAGCTTTTTCTCACAGTATTTATAGTTTTTCTTATAGAATGTATAGTTTCATGTCTTGCATTTATGTCTTTGACCTATTTTGAGTTGATTTTTTAATATGGCATAAGATAAGGGTCCAGTTTCATTCTTTTGTGTGTGAATGTTGGCTTCTCACACCGTTTATTGTAGAGCCTGTTCTGCCAGCATTTTGTATTCTTGGCCCCTTTCTGCAAGAGCAATTCACGGTAAATAAGAGGATTTATTTTTTACCTCTCTATTGTGCTCTATATATTTGGCTTTATACTAGTATTCTAAAGTTTAAGTATATATCTGCAAGTACGTCTATATTTACATATATAGATATATCTCTGTCTCAGTCTCTCTCAACCAAAGCTCTTATTATGCAGTTCAGAGTGGGCTGAAACTCACTGTACAGCCCCAGCCGGGCTCGAAATCCTCCTGCCTCAGCCTCCCCAGCTTCACCACGCCCACCGTGCAGTGTGTTTTGAAATCTGGTTGTTGGATGCCTCCAGTTTCTGTTTCTTTGCTCAAGTTCGCTAGCGTTACTCAGGGTCTTTGAGATCTGTGTGAATTTTACGGATTTTGGTTTCTAGTTCTGTGAAAAATGTACTGGAAATTCATAAAGGTTGCTTGACTTTATGGATAAAAAAATACTCCACTAATACATCTTTTAAAGTTTCTCTCATCAGTGTTATGTAGTTTCCAGTGTTGAGAGCTTTCACATCCATGGTTAAATGTACAGCAGAGCACTGGACTTCATTGTTTGGATGCTGCTGCAATTGGGTTTGCTTTCATGATTTTTTTGTGAAACAGAGGTGTTGATTGAATTGTGTAGGAACACAACCGATCTCTACACCTCATAACTTTAAGAATTCCTTTATCAACTCTGCCAGGCTTCTTTTTTCTTTTAGGGAGAGATGTAGTCCTTACATTTTCCATATATTAGATCAGGCAGATAGAGATCTTCTTACATTTTACCTGTTCTTGTCTAATTCAGACACAGCATTTCCTCCTCCACCTTGCTTTTCTAGAACTTCTAGTACTGCATTAAGCAGAAGTGACAAAGGTGGAGCCCCTCTTTATTTCTGATCTGAGAGGAAAAAGCTCTCAGCTTCTTACCATTTTGATGGCAGCAGTGGGCTGTGGCCTTTTCTTTTATAGCTGTCTCATTGAGAACTTTTGTTGTGCAAGTACTATGCAGGTAAAGTGAATTTTGTGACATCTGTTTATATATTCAAAGACTCAATTATATGAATTTTATCCTTTAATCTTTTAATATGACACGTTACTTTTCTTGGTTTGTATATGGCAAGCCATCCTTTCATCCCAGGGATAAATCATAGTACATCATAGAGTATGGTCTTTTTTCCTTCTTTTTTTAAAGACAGGGCCTTTTTGGTAGTTGAGGCTGGTGTGAGTTCACCACGTAGCCCAGCCCAGCCTCCCTGTGGCAGTGACCCTCCTGCATCCACTTCCTGAGTGCTGCGATTGCATGATGCGCCTGATAATGTGTGGAATTCACATTCGTTTTTGTTTGCTTTGAAAAGGGTCTCACTGTGTAGTTCATTGATTTTTTTGTGCATCTATGTTCATCAGAGACAGTGGCTTGTACGTCTCTTTTCATATAGAATCCTTCTTTGGCTTTTATATTGGGCAGTTCTACCTCTAAAAAACAAATTTCTCCAATGTCTCCAAAGAGTTTGAGAAGGATTGATGTTGGTTCTCCTTTAAAAATCTGGTACAATTCACCATTGAGTTCATCTTCTTCCTCCTCCTCCTCCTCCTGGGAGGCACACGCACCATTCTGTATTTTCTAACTTTCCCCAGCCATCTCAGGACTCTGCATTTCTATGGCACCAGTTATGATGTTTCTTCATTTGGGTTTCTATTTAAGCACTCTGTCTTCCTAGTTTATTAAATGTTTGTAACTTTTGTTGCCATAAAAACCCAACTCTTTTTTGAAAAAGACCAACTCTTGTTTTCAATTTTCTTTTCTATATACTATTTTATTTAATTCTGCCTTTTATGATTTCTTCCTTCTGCTAATTTTTGGCTAAGGTTTTCTTTGAAAAGCAAACTTGTTTATAGATCTTTTTCTTTCTTCCTTTTTTTCTTGGCACAGGTTGTTACTCTGTGGCCCAGTCGGGCCTGTAATGTGTGGCCACCCTCCCGCCTCAGCCTCATGGGTGCTGGGACCTCAGGCACATACCACCCCCCTGGGACAGGATTCTTTTTTCCTACTGTAGACATTTATTTTTATAAGCTTTCCTACTGAGCCACTTCTGCTGCATACCACAATTTTGGAATGTTGTGTTTCTATTTTTGTCTCAAGATATTTTTCATATAATTAGAATTCTCAAAGTAGAAAGGAATAGGCAATAAATATTTAAAGATTTAAAATTTCTAAATTTAGGTCAACTTATCATACCATATTTCCAAGAAAAATGAACCTTTTGCACAAGAAACTTAAATAAAATCAACCAAGATACACAAAAATGAAATTGTCCAAAACTTATTATAAAGAAAAAAATGGTTAAAGTATATACACAAAAAATATTAGCTATGGAAGAACAAAATTAAACAGCATCTTATTCCACATCAGAAAGAAAAAAAAGGACCAAATGTGTAAGAAACTACGCTAATTAAAGGACTGAAAGAAAAAAAAAAAGATCCTTCTTCTTTGAATTTTATGCTTAGCAAACATACCTTTGAAAAGCAAAAGTAAAATTTTTTCTAGTTATACAAACTTGAAGTATTTTAATAACTCCAGATGTAGCATACAGGAAATAACAAAGAGGATAATTCAAAAGGCATGAGAAGTTTCAGTATGCTCCTGGATGAATAATAAAGAGCCCTCAAAGTGATAGTTATGCAGGACTATATAAATATATTAGATGAACCCTTATTTACAAGGTCATTGAAGATTTCTATGAAACAGTA
>PVKA01052337.1:0-11775 GCA_004027165.1 Ctenomys sociabilis | reverse complement strand
TATATATATTTTTTTTTTTTTTTTAATGAAACAATCCAACACAGGTCAGCAGTCCACAATAGAACCAGGTTATCCACAGAGCCATTCACAGCTCATTATATTAATATAACTTTACTTTATATACCTCCATTTTTATACTTTTCTGCTGGATGGTTAAGACCAAGTTAAAGCAAGACCTGTATAACAAAAAATGTAACTTTTGTATCAGATAAGGTCAGTCAGGTACCCTCAGGGTTTATCCTGTAACCCTGTACCTCACTTTGTAGATCCCTTGTCAGTGTCAGCCTCGTGGATGAGTCACGGCCATTGCTTGACCAATTTGCTCTCTGTGGAAGCCTGAGAGAAAGTTTTCTCTCCATGTGACCCTCCTTATATACATCATCGATCGCATTCCTCTGTGGCCCCACAATCTCCTTGATCAGAAAATTTGGGGCATTACTGAGTTACGTGATGTTACAGTACAGGTTCTCATATGTCCTGAGTCTTCACTGATCTTGAAAGGCTAGGGCCAAAATGTTGGCTGACCTTGCAGCCTTTCTTTTTCTCCAATTTTTGATCTGCAAACTTAGATTGTTGACCCTCAGAAGAGAAGTTTATTATTACCCTGCAACATATACAGTTCAGTTTACCCACACTATTAGTCTAAATATCAGACATCATAGGCATAACCTGGAACATGTATTTTCCATCAAGTATTGAGATACTAAACTCTTAAGTCTGTACAGAATATGAAAAATAAAAAAAAGAAATAAAAAGGAATGAACACTTGCATATATTTACATAGATTTTTAGAAATCCATGCATATACAGCATGATAGCATTGTAGCATGACTGTCTTGTGACATTTCAAAAAATAATTTTTTAGCTGTATCTTTACCTCATTTTTAGCAGTGGTTATATATATGTGTCCTAACTGACTTTTCAAAGTGTATTTCTGTTAAGCTTGAATCCAACAGGAACTGGGAACGTGCATTTACATCTCACAGAGTTTCTCTTCAATATATGCTTGTGTGTTCTCATACTCCTTGGTAACAATCAGCATGAGCTCCCTAAGAAGCACAGAGAGAAACACTATTTTTGTCAGTTCATTTGTTTTTTGTTTGGTAAATGTGGATATAGAGAGGCTAGAGAAGGAGAAAAGGATGGAATTCTGCAAGCATGTAAGGGTGCCCACCAAGAATTTCAAAGACTAAAACATGTAAAGGAGTGGGAAAGTGCACATTTGAAGCCTTTCAACTGTGACATTTTCTTCTAATGAAGAACAGCTTGAAAGCTGTAATTTTGAGAGTGATGCAGTATTTTAAAGTCAGACACTTAGCACATTTTTTAGAGTGGTGGAATTTAAATGTTTTTTCCATCTTAAATGGAATTAAGCATTTTTAGTCATCATGATATCTTGATATTATGAGTCGCAAAATGAACACCAGAGCTTTTGAAATTCGGATGGATAGACCATGGCAGCGAATCTTTTCATGTTTTATGTCTATTATGTTCATGGCAAATGATGTGTTGTATTTTGTCTCTTTTAGACAGCAAGCACATTTCCTGTTTCTGCTTCACAAATGACCTTGAACTCTTTATTTTTATATTTTGCAGTACATTTTTATACCTGAAATTCCTCGTAGTGTGGGCACTTGTCCTCCTTGCAGATTTTGTCCTGGAGTTCAGATTTGAATACCTGTGGCCATTCTGGCTTTTCATCAGAAGCGTCTATGATTCCTTCAGATACCAGGGACTGGTATGTTCACTAATACATGCTTTCCAACTATATGAGGGATTTAATTACCCTTCTAAGGAAATCTCCATGAGTTGATAATAACCCATTTAAAGTCAATTTTATGGGGCCAGAGATGGCTCAGTAGAGTAAGTGCTTCCTTGGCAAGTGCAAGGGTCTTAGTTCAATCCCCAGTTCTGCCCCCCCCCCAAAAAAGGTCAATTTTATTAACAATACATACATGACTGCATTGGGATGAACTAATAGGGTCTGTGGACTCAAACTGGCCTCTTGTGCTATTTTGTCTACCCACTGATAAGGTTGTTGGATTTTTTTCTTCCTCTCCCATTTCAGCAGAAAGAAGGGGGTGGGTCACATTCTTGAGTAGGGAGAGAGTAATACTAAAAATAGAGGAAACAATAATTGCCCAGTCCTAGTCTAGAATCCCTGTCACAGTGTTGGTGATTGAGCTAAGTTGGAGCAGTGATTCTTACATTTTGTCTCAGCACCCCACAGCATATATCACCGCCACAACCCCAGTTCAGAGGACTGAACCCAGGGTCTTCTCATTGAGCTATATTATTAGCCCTTTCTCTATATAAAATTTTAAAATTTTATATAGGATCTTGCTAAATTGGTAATTTGCTCAGGCTGTACTCTAACATTTAATCCTGCTGCCTCAGCCGTCCAGAATGGTTGGATTTGACTAGGCACCCTTAAAAATTATTGTGGACTCCAAAGACTTTTTGTTCATGTGGGTTACACTTATCCATATTTTCTATCTCAGAAATTAAAACTGGCAAAATTAAAAATTATATTTATTGATCTACTGAATAATGGCAGTGCTTTACACAGCAATACATATTACATTTTTATTCTTTTTTTTCCAGTAGTACTGAGGATTGAACCTAGTGTAGCTCACCTTTGTGCTGAGCTACATCCTCAACCCTTTTTATTTTGAAAGAGTCATTAAGTTACCTAGGCTGGACTCAAACTTGTAATTACAGGCATGTATCACCATCCTCAACTGAATTACATTTTACAGTGAAAAATTGTATTTAAAAAACAGAATGATGGTTCTATTTTTGCAAGCATATTTAATTCCTAGCTCAGTAGAAGACATAGGTTTTAGTATCTGCTTCTGAACTGAGTTTGTTGAAACTCACATGTCATGTAACTTCTAGAAACTTATACCATACTGGTGGGCAAAGCAGTCTGAGGTCAGATGACTTGTGAGTCTTATTATGAAAGTAATTTTGGCCTCAAAGACCTTCTGAAAGGAACTCAGAAACCTTTTAGAAATCTCTAGATTACACCTCTAGAACTATTGGGTTAGAGCAATGGCGTGGGCCTGGGCTTGTTCATTTCCTTTATGTGTTATTTCTGTTGTGTTTATAGTCATACCTTAAAACTACAGCTCTTTAATGTAGCCTGGTGCTTTGGTTAGCACAAACCCATGCTTTAACAAGACGGTTTTAAGTTATATCCAGTTGGTAATAAGTAGTGGTAGTCAGAGAAGGGCTTTATTATTACAATTGTTAATATCAGCATATTTCTTAAGTGTTATGATTAATCTATTCCAATGAGCCTACTCTTTAATAATGAATTTCTTTAGGAATGTTTGTAAGATGAAAGAAGGCTTTTCTATTAAACTTATTTCAGGTGATCTACCTGTAGAATCCAAATAAGCTTACTGTGATTCAACTTCATTTTGTTCTGGTCGAGTTCTTCATGACTTGAAGACTATAAATAGTATTACTCATTAGAATCTTGAGTTAACCACTTCTTTTTATATGATGGATTTTAAATGTTTAAAATTTCTTGTTAACTTGCTTTGTGTTCAGTAATTTTGTTCAGTAAGATTTAGCAGCTTGTGTTTGAATATAACAAGTTCTAAAATGTTTTCATTTTGTTTTTCCCTTAGGCCTTCTCAGTGTTTTTTGTTTGTGTGGCATTCACATCAAATATAATATGTCTACTCTTCATTCCCATACAATGGCTTTTTTTTGCTGCTAGCACATATGTATGGGTTCAGTATGTGTGGCACACAGGTAAGTCTTAATTTCTTAGATAAAAATTTTGAATTTCAAGGTTTTTAAATTGTTTTTTTGAATAAATTATTTATAATTGAGTTTATGTAGATGCTTAAGATTGTCTTTTCCTAGTAGATTATAATTTTATAAATATTTATTATTTGACTAATAAGCCTTTATGATTTCATGGCTCAGTTGTAGGCATTTCAGTTACCTACACTTACTATGAAGAGATATATTTTTTTAAAAAGTTGAAATGATTTCTATTTAGAATGGTGCTATGTGCCAAATTAGAAAAATGTTCATAATTTTCATTATTGAAAAGAATGTCATAGATCATGTAGGTGAACTTTAATTGAACACAAAAATCCCCACAGCATCACTGGCATATGAAAGTTTTATCTTGAATTGAAAACCTGAAATGGAAAAGGAAGCTATCTGTCATTCCTAGTATCCTATTTCATTTTGGGGCTGCTGTAATAGAAAATTCTTCCTTTTACTGAGCCAAAAGTATCCTCCTCATATTTTTTTTCTGTATATAAGATTTATTTCTTTACTCACAGTATTTAGAGTGGTCGTATATACCCTAATATTGAAATGATTCAAAGCCCACCAAGGTTAAAAGGTCAAGGCACAGTCATTGGGTGCATATCCCATTAAATATTGTTTTATCCTTCTCATATTTTTAACCCAGTATGTTATAACTGTTTTTAAACTCACTGATTCTTAGAGGTCCTAAAAAGGCTATCCCCAGAAAAACATAGAAAAACATAAAACTTTACCTTAAAGCTAGGAACCTTCACATCGGAGCCACTCTGAGTAGAATCTTCCCATCAAGTTAATGTTTCTTTAGATATCTGATTTTTTTTTTTTTTTTTTTTTTTTTTTTGGTCTTTTTTTGAGACAGGGTCTCACTATGCAGTTCAGGCTGGCCTTAAGCTCACTTTGTAGCTCAGGCTGGTCTTGAACTCACAACAATCCTCCTGCCTCAGCCTCCCTAGTGCTGGGATTACAGGCCTGCGCCACCACACCTGGCTCTCTTTAGATATCTGAAGACCTTATCATATTCTTTTCGTTTTTTTTTTTTTTTTGTGGGCAGAAATACTTCTTCTTTCATTAGCTTTTTCTTGTGTGGCATTTTGAGTGCTCATTTTAAGTACCATTCTGGTTGCCCTAATTCTTGGTGGTTTTATGTACTATATTTCAGGTATGTTTTAACAGAGTAGAGCTACACAGTTACCCACTTTCTTCTTACAGCTATGCTGTTATTTCAAACCAAGATCAGATGAGATATTTTGACAGCAATAATCCACTGGGAAAACCTGAATGAGGCATGCACTGGGATTTGAGGATTGGCTTTCACGGTCATGCTTGTCTGCAAAACTATATGAAATTTGATTCTTAGGCCCAGCTGCAACCTGTAGGATGTTGACCACTAAGAGAGCACCAAATAATAAGGGCTCTCTGAAATAACATTCATCCTCTTCTCAAAGCCACTAAGAGAATGATGTTGGCCCATAAAAAAGGCTCAGTTGGGTCCTGTTATCCAGTGTCCATTGTGAGCATGGTTTTTTCCATGTTTAGCACTGCTTTGTAACAGTTGGTTTATAAGATACCATGGACACTCTAGTTTGTTTTCCTCTCATGTATTTTTATTTATTTTTCTTTTTGGCAGAACTGGGGGCTGAACTCAAGCCCTTTCTTACCCTTGCCAGGCAACCATTTATTCTACTGAACCATCTCCCCAGTCTTTAATTTATTTTTCTTTGCACTAGTTTTTACTTACATTTCTTCTTACCCATGTCATGGGTATTAATTTTGAGTTCATTGTCACTTGAATACTTGTCCCTCTCTTTAGGTCTCATTGTATGAAAGTGGAATATCTTACATAATGTCTATAACAGAGCCTTTCAGCTCAGATGTTCTTGGACTCTGATGAACTATGGTGATACCCTAAATTTCTTCAGTATTTAGTTGTAACTTTTCATAGGACCTGGTGACCGTTATTTCAGTGGGTAGTGGGCTACTGTTATTGTGGCCTCTCTTTATTCATGGGTTCAGAAATGTGCATTGGAATGGCTAAATTGTGAAATGTGTTTTAGTTTGGAGCAATAAGGGCTGAAACAAAATAAAATTTTGTATTCTTATTGAGCATAGCATTATGAGTATAACTTATATAATTTGGGGCTAGTGTTTTTCCAGTTAAACTGATTTCTTAGGAATATTAAGAATAGTTGATGGCAGGCCAGGGAGATGGCACCACCAAAAAAAAATAGAATGGTTGATGGAATTACATATGGCTGCCAGCCATGGTGCTGCATGCCTATAATCCCAGCACTCAGGAGGCTGAGGCAGGAAGATCACTATGACTTTGAAGCTAGCCTAGGCTGCATAAGCAAGTTCAAGGCCAGCCGGCACTACATAGTGAGACCCTGTCTCAAAGCAGCAAAAAATGATGTTATATTATAAACTTTTCCTTGTGTTAAAAAAAAGTCCAGATATAGCCAGGCATGGTGGCGCATGCCTGTAATCCCAGCCCTCAGTAGGCTGAGGCAGGAGGATTGTGAGTTTGAGACCAGCCTCAGCTACAAAGTGAGCTTAAGGCCAGCCTGAACTGCATAGTGAGACTCTGCCTCAAAAAGACAAAAAATATATAATAATAATAATAATAATAGAATAGAAAAAAGTCCAGATATAAAACCAATTTTTTTTTTTTTTGGTGGAACTGGATATTGAACTCAGGCCCTTGTGCTCCCCAGCCATAAAACCAAATTTGTAACATGATTGTTTGTTCAAAAATGCTCTCAATATACTTCTTTTTTAGTTATTGTAGAAAATAGGTATTTTTGTCTAATTTTTCTATAATGTACTTATTATTGTAACAAAGTAATATGGGAAGTAGAAAACACTTTTGAAATAACTTTGGAAATACATTATACAGTAGATTGCTATTTTTCTTTCTATATTGTGGAAATATCTAGTTTTGATGTTAAACCCTTAAGAATGGTAGAGATCAGGAGCTACCTTCACAGAACTTCTGTGTTGACTTAACCCAGTGCTAAGCTTGAGGGAACTAGGGTTTCTTTAGAAGCAGACTCATTGCTATCTTTGAGAATTTAGAACCAATTTGCTTAAGCTCTAGGTTTTACTGAAGTTAGGCTAAATGGCCTTTCTAATTTTTAAGATAACTTTGCTCCTTCTGCTAAACCATGTTCATAAATATCCCATTATTAGTCACATCATAACATAGATAGAGCAAGTCTCTAGATTTTGATTCTGAAACCCAGTGAAAAATTTTCTACAATATGAGTACTTTCTCTGTTGTAAGTTGCCCTTTCCTCCCCTTGGGGGGGTATCTAGGATATAGATATAGAGATAGAGATATATATTTAGGACAGGGTCTACAGGGTCTCACTGCATAGATTGGATTTGTAGTGATCCTCCTGTTTATAGCCTCCCAAGTGCTGGGATTACAGGGTGCGCCACCATGCCCAGTCTCATTCTTGCTCTTAGCCATGCCCCCAGGAGCGGGGCCAGCACAGCAGGCCTCAGGCAGGCCCCAGAATTGAACTCCAGGCCCCTGCATCTGCCTAAGCAGGCACTTTAATCTGCTGAGCTATTCGGCCAGCTGGAAAAATATTTTTAATTATAAGAGAATTACAAGCTCATGGTTAAGAAAAAATTTCAAATAATACTTGTAGGTTAGGAAAAGATTTCTTGGTCCTACAACTTATTCTTATTTAAGAATTTTATTTTTAATACATCATTTCATGACAATAGTGGTCTTTCAAAAATCTGTACCATATTTTATTATGTAGATTCATCATAATTAAATAGTTCCCTAGGATGAGCATTTAAATTCTAAATTTGTGTTATTACAAATAATATTATAGTGAATTTTAAAAATAATTTTATTTTGAAGAATAAAAATAAGAGCAAGAAAAACAAAAGCAAAGACAAATGGTAACATATAACAATTTATATGTTACAGATTTTCAAAACAAGAATAGCTGATTAACAGTGATTGATATACAGTAGAATATTTTTATGTATGTATCTCAAAAGTTTTGTCTTTCTGTGGAATAAAGTCCAAAAGTGAAATTTCTGGGTTAAAAGTACAAGTATTTTAAATTTAATTAAACTACCAATTTTTTAAAGTTGCTATAATTTATATTATTGTTAAATATGAGAATAAACCTTTCTCAATACTTTTCCTTCACAATTATCTTTAAATGCTTTCCCTAATAGTTAAGGAATCTAAGTATATTTCCCTTCTTAGTAGTAATGTTGAAGATTTTTCATATTTTTTAGCTGTCTGTATTTCTCCTTTTATGAAAATTTGCAGATTTTCTTCTATAGTTGCTTACGTTTTGTTTCATCTGTTTGGTGCTAAGAATCAAACTCAAGGGGCCAGGCACCCGAGTTCAATCCCTGGTGAAAAAATAACAACAACAAAAAAAACCCCAAGATCTTGCACATGCTAAGTATGTGCTCTTCCACTAAGCTATACTTCTAGCTGCCAACGTGCACCTCCCTTTATTTTGAAACAGGAACCCTTGTTGCCTGTACTTGCTGTAGCTCTTGGTCTCCAGCAGTCCTTCCCAGCCTCCCCTGGTCTGGGGTTATTAGGCACATGCCACTTTCAGCACCATTTGCCTTTTTATTGATTTGTAAGAACTCTTTGTATGTCAGAACTACAAATCTTTAATTTTATATGTATTTGCTGCCAGAATGTTTACTTTTTTTTTTTTTTTTTTTTTTTTTTTTTTTTTTTTTTTTTTTTTTTTTTTTTTTTTTTTTTTTTTTTTTTTTTTTTTTTTTTTTTTTGTCAATGATTCTGTGGAATTGTTTGTCATTTGGGCTAAACTGCTTCTTAGTTTAGTTGGAAGTCTTACACTAAAGGTTACTGTAGTTGAATCAGTCTCCTAAACAACCCATCTGTTGTAGTAGTTAATGTATCATTGATGCTTATTTCTCTATTGCTTTCCTGCAGAAAGAGGAGTGTGTTTGCCTACTGTGTCCCTCTGGATACTCTTTGTTTATATTGAAGCAGCAATTAGATTTAAAGATCTCAAAAATTTTCATGTAGACCTTTGTCGTCCATTTGCCGCTCACTGGTAAGTATTTTATATTCTTGATATCTAATCCATTCTAGTGTAGAATGGTTAGTTCAACTGTGTAGTTTTTCTTAGAGATTGTAATGGGCCTTGGAAGAAATACAGCATGGTGGTGAAGAGCAGGGGAGGGCTAGCAAGTTAGTTGTTTAAAGCACCTGCTTGGGCAAACTCAGGCTCAGGGACTGCAGTTTGATCCCCAGTCCACAGGCTACACCAGACGCCCCCTTAAGGTAGCCTGAGCCATCTCCCCCTCCAAAAAAATAGAGCACAGGCCCTCATCTACCTCATCAGGTAGATGAGTCTCCTGATAGCTGTGCTGCTGAGTGTGTCAGTCTAGTGTAGTGTAGTGTAGTGTAGTGTAGTGTAGTGTAGTGTAGTGTAGTGTAGTCTAGTCTAGTCTAGTCTAGTCTAGTCTAGTCTAGTCTAGTCTAGTCTAGTCTAGTCTAGTCTAGTCTAGTCTAGTCTAGTCTAGTCTAGTCTAGTCTTCTTGATATGTAGTCCAGGCTGGCATTGAATTCACTATGTAGCTTAGGCTGGCTTCAAATTTGCAGTGATCCTCCTGTGTCATCCTTCTGAGTGCTGGGATTACAGGTATGCACCACCATGCCTGGCTTGTGTCATTTGTCGCCCTCAGCTTTCTTGCCTGTCTCCTGGGGTCATAGGAAAGAGGAAAGGGGGCATAATTTTAAAACAATACAATTTTTCCTTTGAAATACACCTTAGCTTTTTATTTAAAATATTGTGAAGTTCACCATTTAACATATGTTTCTCCTAAACATACCAATGTTTGCTCATATCTAATGGAAAAACCCAAAATAAACTAGAACCTACAAAAAAGTTTCTGTTATTTTCAGTCTTTTCATTAGTGAATTAAATAAACGTAATCAGTAAAACTTGAAACTTTAAATTTGTAATGATAAATGGATTAAGTTTTTTTCTTTTGTTTTTTTGGAACTGTGGATTGAACTCAGGCCCTTGTGCTTGCCAGGCAAGCACTTATTCTACTGAGCTATCTTCCTGGCCCCAATTGATTAAGTTTTAATGTTGATAAACTTAATACAAGTTTGCAGCAGCTTTGTAGCAGTATTAGACAAGCTGATGAGATGAATAAAAATATTTCAGCTTTCTGTCTCAGAGATTAGAGTTGTAAGAACACCTGATATAATTTGGTGACATAATCCAAATGTCAGCACTGATATCAGATATTTATTTATTTAAATGCTTCTTGAATTTATATACTATTTATGAACTAATTTTGTAGGAATAACTGGTGACATTTACCCCTCAGGCACCAAGATGAAAGTAGGCACTTGAAATTGGTCCTATCTTCTAGTTTTAAAACCAAATAATGTCCTTTTTTTTTTTTTTTAATTTAAAGTGTTTATTTTTGGCCACCCTTAATATCTCTTACCTTTTTTAATTTTTAAAACTGTACAGATGTCTAAATTCTTTTTTTTTTTTCCTGTATTTAGGACAGGGTCTATAGGGTCTGCAGGGTTTCACTACACCAATCAGACTCATAGTGATTCTCCTGTTTCCAGCTTCCCAAGTGCTGAGATTACAGGGGCATGCCACCATGCCCAGTCTCAGCATGCCCCAGGGGTGGAGCTGGCATGGCAAGGATCAAATCCTGGCCGCTATGCTTTGCCTAAACAAGGGCTTTAGTCCACTGAGCTATCAGGCCGGCCCTAAATTCTAATTTTGACTTTTATTTTATTTATTTAATGTATTTGGTACAGGCTCTATGATGCTCCTGTTTTCGGCTTCCCCAAAGCTGGGATTACAGGCATGCACAACCAGGCCCAGTATTGGTGACTAGCTCAGCATGCCCGGGGGTGGGACTGATGTGCCATGTGGTATGGGGATCGAACCCTGGTCCCTGTGCTTGCCTAAGCAGGTGCTTCAGTGTGCTGAGCTATCTCCCTGGCCCAGAAGTTTAAATTCTAAAACATAAGACAGTTCAATGTTTCTTCAAAGGCATTGTCCACCATGTTTGACAATGTGGTGACCCCTTGAATTAAATAACTCCAAAATCTCATGGGAAGTGTTTTCATATGGCCTAATTGTCCTGTTCTTCCTAAGGGAGTTGTTCTACAGGTAGCTGCCTCTGCTTCCCACAGCAGACTAGAGATTTATTCGTTAATAGTGAGAATAGCTGCTCCTATCAACTAGAATTTGCTTTCCAAGTCTAAGAAATTATTTTCTGATTTTAAGTTATAGGTATCCTCATGTACTTGTCATATGAGTTGTTTGTTTTAAAGCTTACAATTACTGGCTGGATTGTATTCTTTCCAGTATTGGATATCCTGTGGTGACCTTGGGCTTTGGCTTCAAAAGTTATGTGAGCTACAAAATGAGATTAAGAAAGCAAAAGGAGGTACAAAAGGAGAACGAATTTTACATGCAGCTTCTCCAACAGGCTCTCCCTCCAGAGCAACAGATGCTACAGAAGCAAGAAAAAGAGGCCGAAGAAGGTAGGTGTTTGCCCTGAAGCTTTTGGCCTAACACCTACTCATGATTTTGTCTCTCAGTACAATTATTTTTTATTTTTTTGAAAAATAAAAAAACTTTCTGTTTTTTGGTGTTCTTTCTCCAGGGCTTATTTTGTTTTGTTTTGGGTCATGAAGCAGAGTATAAAGTTTTTTATACAATCTCTGAAGACTATATGCTTTAAAAAATATACATGTAATTATTTATATTTTATTTTCTTTATATTTTTTTTTCATTTATTTTTATTTTATTGAAATACAAATGTCAATCAGACAGTTTCAAAACACCATAACCATACAGAGTCGATGAAATAATACATTGCAAACTGTTTTCATAACGTTTTGGTATTGTACAAGGTGCATACATGATATTATATTTACAGGTTTTTATACAGCTGAATTATATCAAAGATTGAATAATT
>PVKA01052336.1:0-11766 GCA_004027165.1 Ctenomys sociabilis | reverse complement strand
GGGGCCGGCGTGGCATGCCAGATCACAGGGTCTCATCACACAGACTGAACTCATAGTGGTTCTCCTGTTTTCAGCCTCCCAAATGCTGGGATTACAGGCACCTGCCACCACACCCTGAGGATCAAACCCTGGTTTCTGCGTTTGCCTAAGCAAGTGCTTTAATTCACTGAGCTATCTGGCTGGCCCTCTAGAGAAATTATTCTTACACTGGCCTCACATTCCTAGGGACATGGCGTGACCTCCATTGGAAAGTGAGGCCTGGGACCAGATCTGCCTAAATGACAGCATCCAAGAGAGACAGAAGGTTTTAAATTAGCAGCCATACTCCACCATCATTGTGGTCTTATTTGGTGCCACCTTAATGGATATAGATACTGATATAAAATTTGGGCTCTGAAGTTAGATCACCAAGATTCCTAAACCCCAGTGTTAGCATACTTAGCTAAGCCAAACCTGAGAAAACACTTAGTCATATCTCAACCACGGGCAGGCGTCTGAAGACAATGAGATGGTGAAGTTCTCAGGGATGAACAGCAGGGGGAGCCGTTGTCACCTTTCTGAGGGAAAGAAAGGGGCAGGGAGAGCAGTGGTGTGGGAGGAAAGTGGCCACCGGGATTGGATCCCAGGAAAGGGGAAGGGGTGAAGGCCCACCCTCTACTGTGACTGTGTGTCTCTAGCCAGGGCCACGCACATGCCCAACCTGACAGGACCCACATGGCAAAGGGGCCTATGAATGCAGTTGCTGAGGCAAGGGTCGCCAGGATGAAAGCAGGGTCCAGAAGAGACCAAATGGGACTTCCGGTCCCCTTCAGTAGGCTGTAGGGTTCTCTGTGATATGGGGTGCTCATCGTGCTACTAATGTGCTTGCTATTAGATCAGACGGTGCGTGTAAAGCTGTTGGCATGGAGTCTGGACCTTGGTACTTGCTACCTGGGTGGGCCATTACTATCACAGAAGAGGTAAACCATGTGGGCTGGGGAGATAGCTCAGTGGCCTAAGCACCTGCCCGGGAGACATAAGGACCTGGGCTCCATTCCCAGTACTGTGCACACCTGTAATCCCAGCCCTGGGAAAGCTGAGACAGGAGGATCACTCCAAGTCCGAGCTGTGTAGTGAGTCCCTGTACCAAACAAATAAAAAGATAAGAAAGAAAGAAAAAGAAAAAGGTAACTGTGTCAAGTCGCTAAATTGTCCAGGCTGGGCCTGAATTTGCAGCATTCTTCCTTCAGTTTCCCAGAGTGCTGGAACTGCAGGCTTTGTGTCCCCATACCTTGCAGGGCATTTCTTTCCTGGCCTGAATCCTGACTCCAGAAGGCCCTGAGGCAGAATGTGGCTCTGCCCTCAAGGCTGAGAAGGTGCCTAATCCAGAGAGGCTGGTGCATGGCCGCAGGAGAGATGCCCAGCTACCCAGTCTTGGCTGGTGAGTGATATGCGGAGTCAGGGGAAGAGGCAGAGCCTCTGCACAGGCTCCACTCGAGTTTATTCAGTGTCATGGCAGATGAGGCTTTAGGCTGGATTCCTGCAAGATGAGCAGTCCCAAGGTCAGAGGTAGTGTGTGCATGTTAGGTAACTTATAACTAGGCAGCTGCCTAGAGAAAGGGCCTGAGGTAGAGTTGGGTAGTCAGCTGCACCACTAAGAAATAAAATGAGAATAGACAACTGGGATTTCGACCAGGAATGGACTTCCTCAGGCACAATGGAATGCAACCCTTCCCTACATCCAGGGCAGAGTTTTGAGGAACTTAGAAATGCAAAATAACTTGATTTCTTTTAAAATCAGTTTCCTTTAATCTCTTCCTTCTGGGTAATGGTTTAGAGAGTCTGAGTTTCAAATGATCATTTTTAAGTCCACAGAGCCCCTTGTGACACTTTAACTGCCACTTTCTCCATATATCGACTAAAAGTCATTTGTTTCCCTTGAGGCAGTGGGAGCGTGGCAGCTAGGAGAGCAGGCTTTTGAGTTCTAAGGCCTGGTGCCCAGTCCTGGCGTGTTGCTTCAGAAAGCCCCGGGAAGGTTTCCCAGTCTAAGTTCTGCTTTCCTTCCTTATGTGCTGGAGTTCTCCAAGAGTGAGCACAATTCTTTTTCCTTCTCCTTCCCAAGCTTGGCACTGTGTGATTGCGCAGAGGCTGGAGCAGATGAACATGACCTGGCATGAGGGTCAAGGGAGAGCTCAAGTCTGGCTCTGTACAGAATTGCTCAGTGTGGGCCTTGGGGCCTTGGTAAGTGGTGAACAAATGTGCCGGCCACTAGTTATTATTTACATTTTTAAGCAACCTAAAATCCATAGAAGTCTACAGAAGTACCTAAAACCCCTCTCAGCCCAGTGTCCCAGTTGGAAAAATTCACTGAAATGACTTTGTGTTACTTCGTTCCCAAGTAACCAAGTTCAGAAAGTGATTACAGACTGGCTCAAAATGTAGCATGAATCAAGACACATGAATTTTAATAAAAAATCAGTAGATGTTTAATTAAAATTATTACAATAAAAGCCATTTCTATTAATTGCCTTTGAAATAGTCCTCTTTGCTCTGAGCACACTTGGCCGGTTGTCCTTGCCACTTTCTGAAGGCTGAAACCACTTCTAGAAGTGTACTGTGGGGGCTGGGGAGATGGCTCAGTGGAATAAGTACATTCCTAGCAACTGCAAGGGCCTGAGTTCAATCCCTGGTTCCACCAAAAAAAAAAAAAAAAAAAAAAAAAAAAATAGAAGTGTACTGCGACTCTCTTTTGTCACACAACTATTGTGCCTCCCCAGTGTCCTGAATCCATTGCAAATGTTTGCCTGTTTTGTTTTTTCCCTCAATTAAAAAAAATTAGTGTAAGTTTGTGATACATGGTAAAGACATTTGTCACAAGAAACACTACACACACACACACACACACACACACACACACACACACACACATTGAATCTTGCTGCTTTTCACTGTCCCTTTCTTTCCTTCCCAGATCCATTCTGGTTCCCCTCTATCTTTTCCATCATGTTCCATAGGTTTTGTCATTTGATTCTAGTCATTTTTTATTTCTTCCCTGGTTTCTTCTGTGATCCACTGATTACTGAAAAGCATATTATTTAATCTCCAGGTATGTATGTAGTTTCTATGCGATTGTTTTGGTGTTGGTGTCTAGCCTTATTCTGCTATGATCCAAGAGTATGCAGGATATTATTTACATTCTTTTGTATTTATTTAAGGATACTCTTTCAGTTACTCTTCTCTCATTGCTAGGACAAATACCAGATACCCAAAATGGAGGAAGGAAAAGTTTATTTAGCTCACAGTTAGTGGAGGTTTCAGTTCATACTCAGCTGGCTCCAAGGCAGAGTGGCACATGGCGGAGAGCAACCTTCCACAGCGGGGTGGCAGAGAGCAAAGGGAGTGGCAGTAGCTCAGGCGGCTAGCTGACCTCTCTCCCCTCCTTACGTTGGAGGGCAGATTACCTGCCCCAGGGTGGGTGCAGCATCCACAGCCAGAATAATCAGCCACGAGCTCCAGAAGCTGCCCCATGACACCTATACACAAACCACAACACATGTTTTATGGCTAATGACATGGTCTATTTTTGGGAAACTTCCATGTGCTATTGAGATAGTTGTGTATTTTCTTGTTGGATAAAACACTGTAGATATCTATGAGAGCCATTTGTTCAGTAGTGTGGTTTAACTCGTGTTTCTTTGCTGATTTTTTGACTAGTTAACCTGTCTAATTGTGAGGTAGGGGACTAAATTCCCCCACTATGATTGTATTGGCATTTACCTGTCCTATTAAGTCTAGTAGTTTTTGTTTTATGAAAATTGGGTGTGCAAGGTGCACAGATACATACAATTCTTCCCTGTTGAACAGTTCTCTGTACCAGTGTATAAGGTCCATTTTTGTCTCTTCTGATCAGTTCTGGCTTAAAATCTGTTGTGTCTGAAAATAATGCAGCTATTCCTCTTGCCTTTGAGTTCTGGCTGCATGGAGCATTATTTTCTATCTTTAGTCCATAAGCTTCTTTTAGAAAGTTGTGTTTCTTCCCATAGACGACATGTAGACAGCATTTTCTTTTTTGGTCAGATCTGCCAGTCTGTGTCTTTTGATTGTGGAGTTAAGCCCATTGACATTGAGAATTATTCTTCCCAGGTATTTATTGAGTCTTGTAATTGCTTTATTTTTCCTGTGCTGATTTCTTAGTTTTCTTTCCCCTTGTTTAACTCTCCAATTTGGATGCACACTTTCCTTTGGATTCTTTGGTATTGGTGGCCTCCTGGACACTATCTAGCATTCCTTACATATTTTCTGCAGTGCTAGTTTAGTGGGCTTATATTTCTGTGGGAATTCTCTGCTATGGGAAGCCTTTTCTTCTCTGTCAATCTTGAAATCTAATTTTGCAGGATGTAGAGGTCTGGGTTGACAATTGTTTTCTTTCAAGGTATGAAAAACATTGTTTCAAGCTATCCTGGTCTTTAAGGTTTGTGCTGAGAACAGTTGCACTTCTGGGTCTGCCTTTGTAGATTACTCAGTCAGGAGCTGGTTTCCCTGCAGAGGTGTTTAGAAAACTTAACGTGGTGGAGCTGCTTTTAGAGAAAGAACATATGTCTGGTTTGTCTGAGACAATCCTAGTTTGCTAGGCCTGTTGTCCTGGCACACTTACTGACAGCACCCTCACACTCTAAGAGGCATAAATAATTTTAGAACAATCTGAGACTAGGATCTAAGACTGCCTGAGAGAAAAGATTGGTTTGGACTGGAACAGCTGTGAGCCTGACACTCAGGGGCTGTGATGGTGAGGTGGCCGCATGGATGCTGAAATTGGAAGACTGTAGTACTGCCCTCCTACCTGTGGGGAGTAGAGCTGAGCACCAGGGGCCTCGGGTGTCTAGGGACAGCACCACAGCAATTAGGGGAACTGAGTCCTGGCATGGACCCACAAAGAATAGGGACTGAGGAAGGACACCTACCTTTTCCATAAACGGGAAGAAAGGAGGGGCTAGTCAAATTAGGATCTCAAAACTACTTAGGGTGAGGGAGGACCATCCATTTATAGGGACTATACAGTAATTTGACTTTTCTAGATTTCAGTGTGTGCTTCAGAAACAAGGGAGTCATTCTGATGAGATGGAAGCAGAGGGCTTCACTGACCCAGCCAAGACTCCAAGCCCTGTCTTCTGTGTCCTAGCAGCATCTTCTCAGGACAGACTTGTCCCTTGTGACTTGGCTCCTTCCTACTGCCCATGAGCTCCACTCTTCTCCCTCCCACGGCTCTCATGGGCTCTCTGGTAGTATCTCAGGCGACATGGAAAGGCGCAGTGCAAGAATGCTGCTTCATCAGGGAAGTTGGGCAGCTGAACAACTGGTGCACAGCTGGTGCCTGGAAGCCTTCCCTTCAGCAATGTCTAGCTCTGTTTTGGATGAGTATGTCCTTTTTGGGAGGTGTTACCTATAACTTTTTAGCCACACAGAGTCTTTGGCTCATTTAGCGCTGTCTGCTGCGGTGGGGCTCTGGAAGTCACTTGTCAGGCACAGCAAGTTTCAGCTGTCCTGGCTTCTGACAACTCAGCATTCCCAAACACATGCCATCCCCTCAGCCCACACTTTAAAAGTCTGTCCTTTAAAATATCTCTCCATGAAGTAGAAAGTGCCTCTTTTGACCGCTTTTGCTGACATAGCTTTTGATCTGGGAAAGAGGGTGAGGAGCTGTGTGGAGGCATTGCTCTCTGGGATGCCAGCGTCTCCTTGGAAGAGTCCTAATTAAGGACTCAGGATGATTGACAGCTGGTGGAAGTGGAAGGAAGAACGCTTGACATGCTGCAGATTTCTGTGTTGCAAAAATTTTTGCAATTGGAGACCTTGAAAAACTTTTGCAGGTGATACTATAATTTTGTTCCTTAGCTAAACATTTATAAAAAGACTCTGAAATGGCTGCCAGTGAACCCCCAAACTGACATGCTTTGACTCCTTTAAATGGGGTATAATATTCCTTAGTAACAAGCTTATTATTTCCAATTTAATGGCATTTATTTTCTCTACTATACAATCTTGCTGAAGTACAGCCCCAGATCTATTCCTTTGAGGTTTGGAATCTGTGAAGGGGAAGTCTGATTTATTGCTGAGGCTAATCAAGGTGTGGAAAGCAAGGAACCCCCAAAGTGAAGGAATGGAAAAAGAAAATCAATGTGGTAACATTCCTCCTGTGTGCTGTGGTTGGATCATCTGTATTTCCATCACTGTGCTTAAGGACTTGAGGGTAAGAATTTCCCTTAATATCCAAATTACACGGCGATGAAATCCTGTCTACTAGCACAAAGGCAGCCTTTGCCCAGCCCCTTCACTCCCGGGCAGGCTCATCTCTCCGAGTGTCAGTTTCTTTATTCTCAAATGAGGACAAAATCAATAATCACCACAATAATAAATTTGTTGTTTTGATTAGATGAGAAAATACGTGTGAAAAATCACGCTTACTGCTGGATAGGAAACGATCAATAGCAGCTATAATCTTCAAGTACAATGGGGGATGTTCTTGTTATATATGCTCAGGTCTAGAAAACCAGAATGGACTCTGGTCTGTTTCAGACAATCCTTCAGCTGTTCTTAAGTTTGCTACCACAAGGTGTTGCTGGCAATCACGTGGGGGTCATGCTGTTCAGTGAGAAGGAGATGCCCAGAGGTTGGGAAATGGCTTATCAGGGCTAGAGAGTGGAGGGGAGCCCCTTTGCCCATTCAGCTATGGTTGTTCCACACCATTCCAGGCTTGGGACTTGAATGCCACAGCACTTTCAAAGAATGGTCCGAAAGAAATTTCTGTGATAATAAGTGTGGCCCAATGTGGTGGCCCTTAGCCACTCATGGCTGTTCAGCCCTTGACATATAGTTAGGTGACTATGAACTAAGTCTAAGGCTTTATTTCATTTTAACTGACTTTAAATTGAAACAGTCACTGTGTCTGAGGGCTAGCCTCATGGGCAGTGCAGCATCAGTTTTCTTAGTTTAACATACATGCGCATACACACACACACACACACACACACACACACACACACACACATTACACCTAACCATTTTTTTCTGAGGAAGATTCTCACTGGGTGGAATGGCCAAAAGGGATATCAAAGCCAGTCACACAGTGCTTAAAGCACAGTGCTTAAAGTACTCCATCAAGACTCAAACTCATGTTCTTTGTGCTGCTCTTTGCTAGGGTTGAGATCCAGGTTTTACAAAATATTTGAGAGAGTATTAAGGAAAAATTTAGGACAAGGGTATAGCCCAAGGTGCTGCAGACCTGTTGAGAACCCTTAGACATTTCTCCTACAAGCTCTTTGTCACCCTGCCCAGGAACCAAGACTGGTGGAAGACCCTTTGTCTCTATCCTTGGATGTGCAGATGGAATTCTGAGTGTCTTGTGCTCGTGGTCCTTAAAAACAGTCGGAAAAATGAAACCACCTGAGATATTTTTCTATGTGTAGAGCTTTCAGTCTCAGCCACAGGTATATTATCACTGTCTGATCCTACTGAAACCTAATAACACATGAAGTAGGTATTTGTCTTGGCTTAGACTCTTAGGGAAGCAGAGACCAAGACAAAAGTGAACACACAATAATTTATTTTGTGATAGAATTGGAGAAAGCAGGTTAAAGAAAGAGGAAATGAAGAGACAAGGGAAGAGGGCATGGTGGTAAATGTTTATTTGCCAGCTCTCTGGAAGAATAACAACTCTGATTAGGTGCCTCCTTTTTTATAAGTGTAAGTTTTTCTACCATGGATGGTTTCAACATAGGCCACTGGATCTGCAATGAAGAGATGAATACTTTGTTCTCAGGTGTCAGTATGAGCCAGTTGCCACACACCACTGAGGAAAAGCAATAAAATGATGGAGTAGAGAGCTCACCTACTGGTGACTGCTGCTCAGTATGGAAGCACTTCTGTGGAAACTTGGGATGTTTGTCTTAGAATTGGCTTCTTAGGGCCTAAGAAGAAAGCATTTGCCTAGATACTTCTCTTCAGCATAGGACAAGGACAGTTCCTCTGTAATGAACATGCTGGAATGTTGATGACACCCAGTGACTTCAGAGGAGTCCTGAGCAGGACATGATAGGTAAAAGTTTTGCAAGTCAGGACAAGACACTGCCAGGTTGTTCCTGTGTGAAGTTGATTGACATCTGTTGAACCAGTAGCTATGACAGAAGCTGGAGTTAGATTGAAGGGGTGGGGAGACAAAGAGCAGGTCTAATACAGTCTATCTCTTCAAGTACTCATGCTGACTTGTGCTTACCCAGGCTATTAGCAGGTGCCCTTCAGAGTGCTGGTAAGCAACAAGGTCTGCACATAAGGGAGAAGCCCAACAAGCTATGGGGGCCACTACTGCAATTGTTTCAGGAGTCATAACTGGTATCCTTGGCTTCCTGTTGCTATGATCTGTTCTAGATTTCTTTCACTTTCAACTAACCTTTAGTTAGTATAGCTTGCCTTCCTGGTAGGGAAGCTGTTATGGTTTGTGTCTAGTTGTCCCCCCAAAGCCTCATGTAGTCATGGGGTGAGGACTTTTGGAGTTTGTGATTAACTCATGATCCACTGGGATTATGTGTGATCCAAGGCTGGGATTATGGGTCTTAGTACTGCTGGGATTATGGGTGTGAGTACTTCTTCCAGCCTGGGGTAGACAGCCTGAATGTATATATATATATACAGACTCTTTTTTAGTAATGATTGCTCTATCATTGTTGCTGTTTGGCCACCATAAACTGCTGCTTTCTGCAATGTGCCCCTCTGCCATGGAGCCAACTGAATATGGACTGAAACCTCCAGTAGCTGTGAGCTAAATAAACCTTTCCTTCCTTCATTCTGGATGTCAGGTATTCGTCTCAGCAATGAGAGAAGAGTAACTAAGACAGAATTCAAGATGTCCACCTTGGAGGGATTAAGCTTATCTGACTTTCTCTTGTCCAGCCATGGTGATTGCACCTGTCCCTTCACAACATCAAAGTTAATAAAAGCAAGATATGTCCAGGAAATCTCCTAGATTTCAGAAGACTCCTTCATGTTCTCCAAGTATAGCAACAACGCTTGCTTTCTGTGATCATTTGGGTCAATTACTTCTAGCAATACACTTCTTCTTGTCTTTGCTTGAAGGCTGACTTTTTTCTTTTTTTCTGGTACTGGGGATTGAACTTGGGACCTTGTCCTGAGCTATCTCCCTGGCCCAAAGTTGACTTTTAATAGTGAGACTAGATCAGGCTTAGTGAGAGAAAGCATGTTGTTTAGGTCCCATTGTAATCTGCTCTGTGTAGCTGCAACAAAATACTCAGTGCTGGATGCTTTATAAGAGAAAGAGGGTTGTGTAGCTCACAGTTCTGGCAAGGCAGGAGGGTATCACTAGCATCTGTTTAGCTCAAGCAAGAGTTTCACAGTGGGCAGCATCATGACGGGTGGGTTCCTGGTCTCTGTATTGGCTCAGATTTGGAAAGGACATTTTCCATTACTGCAGCTCAGGCAGGATTTTACTCTATCTTTTTCATTTCATTGATTATAAAAGTTGAGGAATGCTGTGCTTTTCTCTGTTTCCTTTCCCCTCCTTGCCACACTATAATTGGTACAATCCATGTTATTCTGTGTTTACTACTCCAAGTCTGGCTGACAAATATCACATCTCTGCTGCTTTTGACAGCCAGGAACTACTATTTGCCATTCTAAAATCCTCTTATTCTGTGGATCTCAGCTTAATAGCTGATTCTCTCCTTTTAAACCCTAGCTGTCAGATGACAGCTAACTAAGCTTCTCAGGTGTTGATTTATGGCCATGCTGAGCTGCATTTATTTATGGCTTTGGTGGAGGAGGGCTCTCTGATTGCTCTTGAAATATTTGCTGTATCCTCAGGACCCACACAGTAAATTTCTTCTACGATTCCCACTTTTCTAAACTTTTTAACTTCAGCCTGATGGGTCTTCCATGGCTGTTACAACATCTGCATCCATTTCTTTTAGGCCATTCTTGTGTCCAAGCTTCGACACAGCATTCCAGCAGTGGGTTCAAGCTGGCTCCAGATGTCTTGTCAGAGTAGTACACCCCAAGCCATAGAAAGACATGCACATGTTTTTCTCTCTACCAGTATTTCTTTGTTGAAGTGAAAGTTGTCTGGGCATCTAGAATTTGTGAGGCCTTCTAAACCTAGTGATGGAAAGTGCACTTTGGGAGAAAGAGGAATTTCCTCCAACTTCCCATAGAGGTAAGGTTTGACAGCAGGTTAACCCCTATAATCATTGACCAGTGGAGGGGATGTTACTTGTGCTACATGGATTTGTGCCAAGTCTTCTGGGAACTCTAGAAAGTTCAGGATAAGCAGTCAGTGCACAAAAAGGGTCACCTCCATCATAACTCTTCATGGAACATGATCGTTTTTGTAAATCATGTTGTCGGGTACCTAAAAGCTTTAAGATGACATTATTGTTTGTATTGGATAACACATTAAACAGAAAGGTTTTGAAAAGCCTGGTGAATTACTGTTGGTAATTTGCTTATATATGTGGAGTTAAGTGGTTGAAAAATCCAGTTTTCTCCTCTCTAGGACTTAAAATGTGATGCTTTGCTAAGGTTAGGGAGTTTTACTGTGTTTTCTATCTGGGATGGTGTTGATGATAGTGACATGTGAGATTTCAGAAGGTACCGTGTGGAGACCACGTGTATTCTCAGAAGGTGCTTACGAGGTGCCGACCGTATGAGTTCTCAGAAGGCACTTACTATGTGCTACCCATGTGGGCTCTCAGAAGGCACTTACTATGTGCTGAGCACTTCACATGTATAAAATCTGCTCTGTGAAATAAATATACACACAGTTGCACCACTATTACAATACAACTTTTGTGAAGTTTTCACAAATCTTCCTCCATAATCCTTTTTCATCCCTTCTGATAAGTATCACCAGGGAAATGAGCAGAATTAATATGGGGCCAGTCTCCTTCCCAAGTCATTCAGAGCAGCCCTGCCACCACCCACTGCAAAGCTGTGTCCTTGAGTACCTAAGGCTATTCGATCAGATGCTTCTGTTCATTTCTCATTTATCTTGCTCTTGGATCCAAGCAAACAGTAAATATTTAAGTAGTGAAGGTGCTTGTCTAGCAACCTGTCTGTGATAGATTAAAGAGGACCACAAATCAATCAATATTCCTACTCTCGAGACTAATTTCCCTCCTGTTGAATCTGAGCTGGATTTCATGACTTATTTCTTTAATACAATAAGGTGAAGTGCTTTTTGGAGACTTCTGAGGCTGAATTAAAAGAAGTCCTGTGCTTCCTACTTGGGTTTCTGCCACATAAGAGATCTGATGGCCCTGTCATGGCTGTGCTAGGGAGGCTGCATCTGCATCTAGAGGCAGTGGACAGTCCCAGCAACCTTTCCAAGACACTAACTAGGACTAGGAGGTAAGCTGTTCCAGGCCTGCCTCTACTGTCACTGAGTGACTGCCATTGCAGCCACGAAATAGGAAAATCACCTATTGAGTCCCACCATGAAATTGAATAAAATGACTGCTTTTTAAAGCTACTAACATTTGGCATAGTTATGCCCAGCAGTAGAAAATGGACATACTCTCCACATTGAAGAGGGTTGGGTACTGCAGCAGGAGGTAAGGAGGGGGACTGTAATCTCTCTATATACCTTGACAATTTTCTACCATTGTTCTATATTCATTATGGAAATGATGGAAAATAGGGCATAGTGATATCATTCATTTCTAGGCCCAAGACCAACTTGAGGCCTTTTTCCTCTCCTCTCCTCTCCTCTCCTCTCCTCTCCTC